>JACGDI010005507.1:259195-297904 GCA_014898725.1 Jacaranda copaia
ATCAAGAAATTGCTAGCAGCCTTTGGAGCAACCAACATGGAAATAACCAGACATGTGCTTATAGTTGGGCACTGACATTTGGTGTCTAAGTCTGGCAGCAAACATTTATATTAATGAAGGATTATTTGACTTTTTTGAAAGTTTTGTGGTGTTGTTAAATGTTTCTAGGTGCTTATTTCTTTAGTGAACGTAGCTATTGATCTTTTCTATGAAAAGGGTTAGGGTAGTGCCATAAAATGCCAAAAATAATATAACTACATAGAGAGATTATAAAAATTTCTTGGGGACTAAGTTTCACATCTTTGAAGGATATCAAGGATGTTTATCAAGAATTCATGCTATGTGCATAACTTTAAGAAGTTGATTTAGGTGTTTCATGTTTGAGAGATCTTTTGTGATCATTAACAAAGCCCATGATCTTATTAGTTTCTTTTGCTTTCTTTAGATTGTACTTCATTCGTCAGTCATCTTGATGGACTCTGCAAAGTTTTGATTTCAGAAGGTCTTTTTCTACATTCTCTGGGAGTAAGTTTTCTCTGAAGGGCTTAAAGTCATATTTAATTTGCTTTGTACGAAGAGCAAATTTAAGATCTAGTAATCACTAAATATAGGTTAGGCGTAGATGCATAGACATACATGTTGCCTCACTTCATGTCTGGCATATGACTTAAATTTTTTTATGGAGCTTTTAATCTCTAAGATCCTTAATGATCGCTTGCACATTTTTATATTCTTTGAATTACTTTATTTTCAAAAGCTTATGAGATTTTCTTTGTAGATATGATAAGTTTTTCAAGTAACTTATTATTTTTTTCTTTGGACATCCACAAGGTGGTTTTCATTGCAATAGACAACCATGTTAAGATTGACTTCATTTACATTCATGGGATTTTCTTTCAAGAATATGTCACTTTCTAAGTTCATAAGCTATCATTTGGTCTTGACATGCATTTTTATGTTGGGTGTTCTCTCTCAAGGAGTCAAACAAAGTTAGGTCATTTTCTTTGGCAAGTCAAAGTTTGCAAGCCATGTTGGGACTTAGCAAGCCTTTCTATAGCGTTCTGCTTTTCCGATTCACATAGCATTTCTAGATGGAAGTTATTTATGAGTTCTTGCAAAGTCAAGATATTCTAGGAGCCCCTTTAAGCTCTCAAGGAGACGCTTCATTAGGGATCTCTTTAGATCTACTATCAAATTGCATCATTTTACATGACCTTCAAAGATCTCATTGCAAACACATCTACTTCACGCTTCAATGACTTTTTCACTAAGTGTGATTATAATCCTATCATTAGAAATATCTTTTAGTGAGTCTCTTTAAGGGCCTTACAACACTTATAGTTTTCATAAGCCCTCTTAATTTGGATGGCTAAGTATCAGCCAAATGCAAAGTAATGTTTGAGTATGAAGTATTGTTAGACTTCATGCCTTCGCCATGAGGTTGGACTATTATCCTACTATTTTTGTAATAAGTTATGTGGAAGACTCATTCCTTATGTTTTTCTTTGATTTCACAATGTCATTTACACATTGATGTGTATTTATATTTTTCATATAGGAGTTGCCCACCTGGGGTAGGCACTTGGGATGCCCATGCATAGGTACACTTGCATTTTGACATGTTTAGGTGCCTATTTGGAATTTGGTAGCACGAATGCACAAGCAACCACTAGGAACTCTAAGTCTAGGATATGTGGCCACATGTACAACTCTTGGCGTCCAAGATATCTAACCGCTCATGAGATGCCTAGCATCCGGGAAGTCCAAGTGCCATAATACACTTCCCTAAATGTTTATCATATTCATTGTCTAGGGGATTTATGTCGCTAAAGCATCAACCAGTGGTGCATATAGTTTACCCTTTTAGGTAACTTGGACAAAATTGATTTAGATGACGCTTCACACTTCACGAATTACTCAAAACATTCAGTGTGAATTTGCATCTTAGTAAATAACTCAAAGAGTCTCTTTGGATGCTTTCTAATGTTTTTTAATATTGAGTAGTAGCTATCATTCTTTCTTAGGGATGATTTCTTTATTCATTCATTCATGTTCAGACACTTAGTCAAACACATGACTTTCAAGTGTTGTTTGTTATTAATGAGCAATAGTGCATAGCAAGGCGTTGAGCTTTTTTTTTTCATCAAGTTTAGTTGCAAGTCCCCTTGCAAGGAATTAATTAAGTTGTGCGAATACATGCATAAGAGTATATGTGAGCCTCACTAAGAAGTTCTCATTGTAATACTTAAACATCTAAATCAAATTAAATGGGGTGCAATGATGATTAGGTCATATTGCAAAAATCAAGTGGTGCAATAGTATTTTGTAGCAAACCTTTTCGAAAGGTCTCAATGTTGTATTGAGTGTTGCAACAAGGTTTGGATGTGACCCTCGTTCATGAGAATAAAAAATATCTTGATAATTATTTTCTGAGCAGCTTTACCTTTGGAGGTTAGAAGGATTTAATTTGTTGGAACTTCTTTCCTTCTTATTTGATTTGGACTTAAGTTTGTATTTTGTTATCAATGGTTATTCTTTTTGTAGGTGGATGACCAACATAGAGGAAGGACAACATACCATTTATAAGTTCTGTTGGATGAACAATCTGGAGCAATAACAACTTATCATTTATAAGCTTAGCTATCTGAATATCTTAATTCCATGAATAGCATAGTGCTCAACATACCCATTTGGTCTATTCTAATACATAAGGAAAGAGCATAGAATAGAGCAGAATATATAAGCAAGCAATATGGCAAAATGATCATGGTCAAAACAAAATTATGAGGAGATCTTAATACTAATTATCAATGGTAACCACTTAAAACATTAATTGTTATCTCTATTGAGTCATATTGTGATAAAAAAGAATATATTAGAACTTAAATGTACTATTAATGACAAAATAAAAGTTATTGTCACTTAATAAATATCATTAGTGACAATATTTACATTGTTACTTATATTCTGTTACTAATATTATATTTTTTCACAGTGTATATATAAGCCATGCAAAAATTGATACGAAATTAATTTTGTAGCTATAGCTGGCAAGTATAATTTTTTTAAAATTACGAGCAACAAAATTAATTAGTTATCAATACATAGTCTTGTACATTTGAAATGCAATAAATTAGATACATATTATTCATAGAAAAATTAATATATATATATATACTTACATATATAAATAATCATCAACTATAAATTGGTCATAGCAAGAATTAGCTATGAGAACAACTACTTTGAATTTAGCTTCGTAATTAAAGCTACGTATTTGCCATAACTATTGCCTAATTTTTTGCTACAAATTGATGACCCTAGGACATGACTAATGATATAAAAAATGAACACTAGCGGATATATTGATGACTAAGTGCCATGCAAGGAAAAATGCTACGTACGGAAGCCACTTCTGGAATTTGCAAAACAAAGTATGACACATGGGAGCCACATCTTGAACTTACGAGCCAAAATATTGCACACATGGAAGCCACATATTTAACTTACATGACAAAATATTGTACACATGGGAGCCATATCATGAATAATAATAACTGATGACTAACTTCGAACTGTGTCATGTTGTGATGAAGACATCATGTTTTGAGGAAAGAGTGAATGTGATGCCTTATCCTATATGAACTAAATACTAAAAGAGTGGCTATCATATAATTTTTGGTTAAATAAACACACTACAATATTAAAAAATAAAAATTTAAAAATTAGTGACAAAATTATAAGTGAGAAAAGTTGTCACTATATATATATATATATATATTAAGTGGGAAAAGTTTTTGTATTGCGGCCTAATTGACTTTTGAGTTATTATAATAGACAATTACTAATACTCCTATAGCGACAAACCTACTAATAATAAATTCTTGCAAAATATAGTTATTTTTTAGTGTAAATTGCATTTTTGGTCCCATAAGTTAGGCACATTTGGATTTTAGTTGCATTCCTTATCAGTATCGCATATTGCATCCAACAAGTGCCCCCTCCCTTTTTTTTTTTTTTAAATTTGAGGACTAAAGAGCGCTTTCATCCAAAAGTTAACATAGCAACTCATACGCCACTTATGTGGCTATTAAATTGACATATTTAGTCCCATAAGTTAGGTTTGTTTTGAATTTTGGTCCCAATAGGAACTCCAACAAATTCCATGTTTTCATAGCACACTAACGTCATTGAAAATATCATGGAGAAATGAAAATTCAAATAGAATGTTCCATACTTGTGCTTTCATTAATAATGGGTGTGGTTTCTTTGTTTAGGATGACCCTCCAATATGTGAAAGAGTGAGACAAATAATATTTTGGTTGCTTAGAATGCTTAATGCAATAGACTAAAAGTTGTTAAAATTTCAAAAGAGGCAAACTATGTTGTCTATCTGTTGATGATTTCTTGGTTGATGATTTTTCACTTTTTTGGGACTAAAATCTAAATAGGCTTAACTTGTGGGAATAAAATATGAAAATTTAATGGCCATGTTAGTTGCTCCTTTAGCTTTTGGACAGAAGCCCTCTTTAGTCCTCAAATTAAAAAGAAAAAAAGAAATATACCTATTGGATGAAATGTGCAAAACTGATAAAAAATGAGACCAAAATCCAAGATTTTGTTTGAATGTGAATTGGGGCATTCTCCCAAAAGTTTTTGGGAGAATGGATTTTGGAAAGTGAAATTGGGAAATGTGATGGTCATTTAATTTGTGCTTTGGGTGATAAGTAGAGAATAAATGTGGAGAAAATTATTTGTTTGTTTGTGTTTTAAGAGAAAACAAGATGTCATATCAATAACTTTTTAGTTGGGTTGGTGGGATGAAATGGATATTTTAAAAATGTTTATATATATAAATTAAATGAGTGGTAGCATGTGTATATACAATGTGACGGGACAAATTTGTGACAAGTAGTTAGAATTGGGAAATATAATAGAATGTGAATACTAAAGATATTTGAAGAATGAATTTTGCATTTTAGGAGTGGTGTTAGGGAATGTGTAGGCTCTGTTCTCTTGTGTTTTGGGCATTTTTTGGAAAAATATGCCAAGCGTTTCTTTATCTTGGGGGAAAAGAGGAAAAAGGAATTGAGAATGAATTGTTTGCTTTTTTGTATTTTGGGAAAATATAAATTTTACTGTAAATATCAAATCAGTTGACTTTTTGTTGAGTTTCTATAATGAAAGTGATATGTAGGGTAAGGTAAGTATGCTATATTTTGAAATTGTATTGGGAGAGGTTTTTTGGATAGAAAATTTTTGTGTTTTAAGAAAATAATTGAAGAATGTGTATACTTTTTAGGTATATTTTGGGAGTTGGAAAATATTGTGGGAAAAGAGTGGGGGATAGCCTCTATTGTTTGTTTGTTTAAATTTTGAAAGTTGAAAAATATATTGGGAATTTATAAACTAACAAGACCCAAATGAACCTAACTTGTGGGAACAAAAATACAATTTACACTTATTTGTCTCTAATTGTCAATTGTGACAAATTATTGTCATTTGAAAACTATTATTATTAATGAAATAAAAGTTATTTTCACTTAATATATATTATATATTAATAATTTTTACATTATTACCTATATTTTACCTAATATTACAATTTATAATATCATGAGCATGCATCTATTAAATACTCTTTTTTGAAAAAACTGATTATTATAGATAATTATAGACTGTACTAGATCAATTTTGAGATAATTCTTATTTCCAATCGGCTCCCGAGCATGAAGCGTGACAGAAACAATCTTGACACTACCTGTTTTCTTATCGTTAATTTAGTCAAGCAATTATTACGATAGCGCTACTGTAATGTCTCAATCTACCAAGTCACCATTTGTATTTTTGAGACTTTTTTCTTCCTCACAGTGTGACCGTTGATGTCATCGTCAATTATCGCGGTGACTTGAATTGGTGAGTCTTTCAAGTCTTCTTCCGAGACATGTGCTTTTTTCTTAGTCGTCCACCAATATTTTGCATAACATTTATGAATGTCTCATCCAACTAGTTATTTTTCTTAGTCTTTGGGTCCGACCATTAATTCTTCATTTAAAATGAAGGCAAGAAATATTGGGTATAAGCGTTTAAATTCTTTAGGTGTGATTACAAAATTTGCTTATGTTATGTTTGGATTCAAAAAATAGTGTAGAAAAAAAGAAAAAAAAATTATGAAGGTGCAAATATTACGACACACAGTTACATTATTCGAAGAGCCAATTAAAAAAAAAAAATCTTCACATTTTTCATGTTTAAATTTAAAGTCCAAACATAAGGTTAGGAAATACTGGGATGGAAATCATAAAATAGAAAAAATTAAATAAGATTGTGCTGTTTGCATTAATAGTACCACATTATATCCATTTGTTTAGAAATAAGGTTTATTTTGTTTTGGGCTCCACCATATCCTTATTTTTGTTTGGATTGCAGAGGTGAAAATTAAGTCGTGGCTACCGTCTGAACATGAATTTGTAATTATAGTTCCATAGGAATAACAATCAAATTAAACTGAAGCATTTGTATTGTAGACCTGACTAATTACTTTAAGAAATATTTACTTTGACTCTATATATCATTATTATATCATGAATGAACCGCGCCATCCTCCGAAGGCTCGTAGTTGGCCTAACAAAAATTAGTCTCATGGACTTACCAATGAACTTCTCTTTTTACATTTCTTTTAATATTTATATAAGCACCTATACATATACAAAGATTTTGTTAAGATTGAAATTTTAGATCCGACATTCATATTTGTGATAGTACTATTATCAAATCAATTAAACTCTCCACACCGGAGATAGTCACAATTAAACAAGCAAACAAAAAGATAGAATATTATAGATATTATTAAGATTAATTGGAATAATGCGCCAGGTTTTCTGTTCTTTAATAATCTTACCAAAAGGATTTGGTTTGGTTACGATGCAAATATGAGTGAAAGGAGAATTGGTCAGTCACATTGAGTACTTATTCTTCAAGATTCATATTTTATTTTGTAGATTGAACATAATTTATTTATATTTCGAAATACTATCCTAATCATTTGCAGAGTCCATGAGGTGCATATGACACCATCACCCGCTTATAAATATGATCAATTACAAAATTATAAAGGAATTTTTTTGCATTATCCAAAGCAATTAGGGAACGATATAAATTGACTTTAATTTCAGAGGATATCGCTCAATGAAACTTAATTATAATCTTGTTTGTAATTTTAGGTCAAGATTCGGCATCCTACCAGATCATGTGAGACCAACACTTTAACCCAATCTGATGGACCTCACTAAATTGACTGATTTTGTTGAATTAGTTGGTGCAATTTGTTGGAGTGATGTTTTCGCAAATATAAAACAAAAATTAAAACCTGATTAACTAATCCTTCGTGGCAAAAGTACATCACTTGGCAGCCTAAATGTAATAAGATCACTAGTTAAGCTTGACGATATTCAGCCATCTTAGATTGATTTAAACAACGCAAAATGTAGCGTAGGGTTAAAACAGGGCGGCTAGTGAAGTTAGTTATTGCAAAGAGACCAAAAATTCTAGGACGACTTTTCAAATGTACTGATGTTCTATGTACGTCCAAAACAATGCCTAATAGCTGCAATTCCAATTTGTTTCTGTGTCCATTTTTCCACAGAGAAATTTAAATTTGGCAGGAAAATTTAGCAGCCGGCAGTCAAGTGCTAAAGTTAGGATTACAGCCCATTTCTGGGGACTCTCCGAACCTCTATTATAAAAAGGAAGCATTTGGGGGGACAAAGTGCTTCATTGCAAAGATTTAGCTTATAATTCTTTTCCTTCTCCATGGCTAGAACCATAAACCAGTTCGTTTCTACAATGACCATATTGTGGCTGCTCATAATGGTCACCCTGGATGTCACAGGTCAATTAGCTTTCTCTTTCCCCTTACCTATAATTTACAACATAATATGCATGTTAATTTACACCAGTCCTAGTTATATATGAACTCACTATTAATCCAATGATTTTATGTTTATTACAATGCAGTGGTCGCCCAGACAGGCGTTTGCTATGGAAAGCTTGGCAATGACTTGCCTTCGCCAGCAGACGTTGTGGCTCTATACAACCAGCGAAACATCCGAAGAATGAGAATCTACGATCCCCACCAGCCGACTCTCCAAGCCCTCCGAGGCTCCAGCATTGAGGTCATGCTGGGCGTCCCAAATCCTGATCTCCAGAATCTTGCCGCCAGCCAAGCCAACGCAAATACTTGGGTCCAAAACAACGTTAGAAACTATCCAAATGTCAGGTTTAGGTACATTGCCGTCGGAAATGAAGTCAGCCCTTTGAGAGGAGACACATCTCAGTATGTCGGGTTCGTCCTCCCGGCCATGCAGAATATTTTCAACGCCATTTCTGCTGCTGGGCTCGCAAATCAGATCAGAGTTTCAACTGCTCTGGAGACAGGACTTCTGGCAAACTCTTATCCTCCAGCAGATGGGATTTTTGGATCCGATGTTACTAACTATGTGGACCCCATTATTAGATTCTTGGTGAATAATCGTGCCCCTTTACTCGTCAACATATATCCCTACTTTGCTTACATTAACAATAAAGCACAGATTAGTCTTCAATACGCTCTCTTCACCTCTGATGGGATTACCGTGCCTGGCGGCACACGTTATCAAAATCTTTTCTATGCCTTATTGGACGCTACGTACGCGGCAGTGGAAAAGCGTGGCGGCTCGTCCCTGGAAATTGTGGTGTCAGAGAGTGGTTGGCCGTCGTCCGGAGGAGACTCAACGTCCGTTGAGAACGCCCGGATTTATAACACGAATCTGATTCAGCGTGTAAGAGATGGAACGCCTAAGAAACCTGGACGGCTCATTGAGACATACATTTTTGCTATGTTTGATGAAAATCAGAAAGAGGGGCCCGAGTATGAGAGGCATTTTGGGATTTTTCTGCCCAACAGACAACCTAAGTACCAGATCAACTTTTAGCTGGTTCTTGTATTATTACATTAACAAAGTGTGTCCACGGAATAAGGGCAGTGCTCTATAGCAGCATGTATCTGCCTGAATAAGGCTGTTATGGCTTGCTTGTTTGAGAGGCAATTACTGCAATAAATGTATCAAATAAAACAGTTGATGGAATGAATTACACGGCGTACCAAAACATAGTCAAAATTTTTGTTTGAATCGTCCATACAGTTGAAATTGTAGGGGATAGACAATGTTGGAGACTTGGAGGAAAAGAAAAACTAGAGAGCAACGGTGGGAGAGGGGAAAGAAGAAGAACGTCTAAAGAGATAATTAATACAGAAGGGGATGAATGAATTATTGGAGTCAGTTTAGAGTTTTATAATTAAGATTGATCTTATTTAAATCGAGCTAAAACAATAAAAGTTGAATTGATTCTATTTCTCAATTTCAACATAAAAATACTTTTCAAAATTGAGGATGAAAATAAATTTTATTTAAGATATTAAATCTTTTTTTGAAAAACAAAATTTAGTAATTAAAGCTTTGTAAAACACCCAACTAAAGATAAGAATCAAAAGGCACTCATGTACAGAATGGTGATTTAATTAACAGATCACTAATTTAATTATTTTTTAATTTATTAAATTAAGCGCGAGCATTAATTCAACACTTGCGATTGAATAATCTTTAATGCATGGAACAAATCTAAATGAGATGTTTTTGCAATCACTGTCAGATCAGATTGAATCGAACAATTAGACCGATTGGACTATCAACTGGTCGATGAATTGGTCTAGTTTTCTTAAAAAATTAGAAAATTGAAAAAAATGCCATATTTTGTTAAAACCATTTAGACCGGCTGATCGGACCATTGAATCGGTGAACTGTTCAAGGTTCAATTGAATCGAATCGGTTTTTCTATTCAATTTTTTTATGAAATTATTATTATTTTTTTATTTTTTGTTGTCTAAATACAAAGTTTGAAGGCTAAGGTATACCTCATAAGCTATCTAAAAGTTAAAAAAAGTCTTAATTTAGAATTTAGAGTTTAAAATTAACTTACACATTCTCAATTTTAAATTTTAAACTTAATATATTTAAATTATTGTGATCATTATAATATGAATTGTAAAATTTGAATTGTAATGTTAGACAATATCATTTAAGGTCTTTATGCTTTATATTTTGACATTTTATTAATTTTTAAGTAGTATATATAATATAAATATATATTTTGTAATTAAAATGTCATGATTAAATTGCGGTTTAAGTGCGATCTGACCAATAGTTGAACTAGTGAACCGTGAACTGATAAATTTTTCGATTTAATGATTGATATGATTTTTCGAACACTGTTTGTAATTAAAAAAGATAAAGGAGATAAATTGATCATTTAAGACTTTAAGCTATTCGAAACAGAATATAAACATAATTAAAACCCTAATAATTAAAATAAGGCGTGCCAAAACTAAATAATACCATCGTTATGTATAGGAGTAAAACACTAAATTTATCATATATAGAATTACTTATAAACTTAACGTATGCCAAAGGATATTTGTTCTTACATTAATTTTAATCCAAGTTTAACATCCCTACTCATGTTATAAATTTATTTTGCAAAAGAACAATAAAAAATTACTAAGTACCTATCTTATCTAACATGCAAATTAAATCACACACACATATATGTATATATGTATATCTATATATCTATATGCAATGCTGCAACCACACGGAATTGAAAACACGAAAAAATTACACTCCAAAAACATGTACAACGGATAAAAGATCAATTATATTCATGAGCACAAGTTGATATATTGATTTAGGGAATGCTTGTAGAAGCGGGAGCTTTTAATTTTGTATTTTTCACTTAAAGCAGAGTAAGTAGAGAGTTCTCCACTTGTTTGTACTTATATCCACCCATTTAAAATATGGTAAAAGTCGGAAACACCCTTGGAATTAAGTACTTTTTCGATTTCTAATTTTTCTAATAAATATTTATAAGTTATATCTAAAAATTTAGGGCCTGCACCAATTGCTGAAAGGAAATCCAATATTTTCTTACACATAATCTCAAGCACAATTTCTTTTACCAAATATTTTCATTCTACTTTCTTAATACTTTTCTAATCGTTTGCAAATACTTTTTACTTTTAGTACTAGCCATTCTATTCTTGTAGGCGTTAAATTTGATCACTTGTGAAAAACGAGCGCTGCAAATCACCTCTTGATAATCAAGACTTTAGAAGTAATTTCAAATATAAAAAAAGAATAATAAAAGTATATTATTCCCCATTCACCTAAAATAAATAATCAAAAAAAATTTTTTAAAAAAATATTTAAAAAGAGTTTTAATTTCACCCACAAGTTTATGCAATCTCTTCCACAGTTGTCCCTTTAGAGCTTGTTTGCTTGGGCATATAGAATTAGACAAAATTCATATACTAATGATATATAAGTTAGAAATGGTATCCAATACCTTAAAATCTATTATTTGTTTTGATTTTAAAATTTGATGATATCCCACATTTGACACTATATAATGTTTGGTTGGCAAGATTACTTAATGTAATTATACTTTATAATATCCAAAATGTCTTAATTTCTAAAAAAGTAATTTTCAAAATATGACTGCAAAATTTGTCGGAAGGTATTGAGGTTAGGATTTTCATATGAGGGGTAAGAATGATTTTTTTATTTTTTGTCATATTGATTTAAAGCAATGGAAAATGGATCAAGCCACCTTGGTTTGATCCATAAACCAACTTAGCCCATGATGTTATATTAGATTGTAAAAGTATTAAAGGTCATAAAAATATAAAATAAATAAAAAATAAGACTTGAAAATATATCCATCATACCTTATCATATGAAACAAACAAGCGCTTAGAGTAATCCTAAAATATCTCAATCTTAACTTAGGCTGAAAATTAAGTCACAATTTGTATCTTTTAAGCTTTTTTCTTCCTCACGTTGTGACCATCAAAGTCATGGTTCAATAATCGAGGCGACTTGAAGTGTCGACTTTAATAAGTCTACTGAATTAATTCCAAGCTAATATAATTTTGGTTAGGTGCAACATTTGCATAATATTTATATATTCTAGTCCGAACTAGTTAATATTGAAACCCAAAAAAACCAAACAATACAATTGAGAAACAATAATAAAGTAATTTGATAAAATTGACAACAAAATTTAACATGATTCAACAATATGTCTAATTCATCCAACAAAGAAAAGAATTTATTAATTTCAAATTAAAGTGATAGGTACAATTTGAGTCTTACAAATCTCATGAGAACATCCAACACCCTTGTTTTAAACTCTATTCTGAAAAAATTATCCCTAAAGCAATATAAAATCTATTATCTAAGGTTTGTCTCACATTCATTCCATTCATCTAAAAGAAAATGGGGTTTAAATACCCAGAGGAAATCACGAAATTAACTCATAGGCCTACAAGTTATGCTATAGAGTGCATGACTTGCACCTGGTGTGCATATCCTACTGCCAACAAACTCATCATGCTAAGGCATACGAAACTCAAGCCCTAGCTTGCCATGAAGCCCAATTTTGCCAAATTTTCTCTTTGCTTCACGCCCCAGCGTTCGACATCCTAGCAACAAGCACCAAGGCATGCTCTAGCACTCGTCTCATCTGTTCTACTCCATTTCACACAATTTCTTCCATATCTCATTATTTGTAAGCTCAAATTTCAAGACAAAAACAACAATTCTCCACCTTGACTTAAAATTCTCCATCCATTTTTTTTGTCTTTACCCTTGAAAGGTCCATCATTTGAGTCTGCAAATGTTAATCAAATCCAAGCAACACTTGAGTTCGATTCTTGGAATAGCCTTTGTCAACATATCTACCAGATTAACCTTAGTCCCAACCTTATCAACTAAAATGACATCTTGAGACACCATATCCCAGATAAAGTGGTTCCTCACATCAATGTGCTTTGTTTGTCATGGAATGCTTTATTCTTTGACTATTGTATGACACTCTGACTATAACAAAATACCATACTAATATCGAAATTCATACCTAGGTCACGAATTAGCCCCATTAGCTAAATATGTTCCTTCACGCCTTCACCTAAACCTATGTACTTAACTTCTGTTGTGGGCAACGCAACTAATGATTGCAAAGTTGCCTTCCGCTAACTATACCACTCAAAACACAAAACATATATCCTGTCATGGACTTCTACTATCCAAATCTCCAACATAATCCACATCTACATAGCCAACAATTTCAGCAATAGAATTTAATTGCCTATACTTCAAACATCTATCTGCAGAGTCTCTTAAATACCTCATAATCCATTTCACTATCTACTAATGAATCTTTATGGGTTTGTGCATGTACTTGCTCATAACACTGACTGTATATGAAATATTTGGCCTAATGCATACCATGGCATACATAAAGCTACCAACTATACTAGTATATGGTACATTTGACATATGCTCTATCTCCTCTTCAGTACTCAGTGATAGATCTGATGAGAGCTTGAAAAGAGTTGCAAGTGGCATACAAACTGGCTTGGACTTATCCATCCCAGATTGCTCAAGTACTTTCTCAATTTAATGTTGTTGAGATAAGTACGACAATCCCAAGTGTTTGTCCTGGATGTTCTTCATGCCTAAAATCTTCTTTACACTACCTAAATCCTTCATCTCAAATTCATCATTCAATTGATCCTTCAAAACATTTATCTCATATATGTTTCTACAATATATCTCCAAGATACAACAAAAAATAGATGAGAAGACTATCACTACATTTCATATGATATACATAATAATCATAAATGCTTCTAGTGTATCCTATCTTGATAATAAAAGCATCATACCTTTTATACCATTACATGGGAGACTACTTCAAACCATATAAAGACCTATTCAAAAGACATGCTTCATTTTCTTTCCTAGAAAGATTGAATCCCTCCACTTGACCCATGTAAATTTGTTCCTCTAACTTACTATGTAGAAACGTTGTTTTCACATTCATCTGCTCAAGCTCCATGTCAAATAGAGCCACCATGACAAGTAACACATGAATAGAAATATGTTTTACAACTTGAGAGAAAATTTTATGAAAGTTAACTCTCTTTCTTTGAGTAAAATTTTTAGGAAACAATCGCGCCTTGTATCTAGCATCCGTAACCCAAGAATCCCTTCATTTTTCTCATAGATCCATTTGCAACCTACAATTTTCTACTCTTTAGGTACGTCAACTAACTCTCATTTGTTATTCTTGCGTAGAGAATCCATCTATTCACTCACAATTGCTACCTATTTATCAAAATTTGGACAAGAAATGACCTCTTTATATGTGATTAGATCATCATCCACAAACTCTTCGGCTGAACTTAAAGCATAAGCAACCATATCTAAATATGCAAATTGCGATCGTGGTTTGATCTACCTTCTCTACCTATCATGAGCTAAATAATAGTGATATAAGATAACCTAGTAGGCCTAATAGGCCCAACATCAAATGAGACAGCCCAGGAGGCCCAACATCAAGTCTGTTTCGTCGATCAGTATTGACCTCACTTAGTAGGGTTTGCGATCGACCCGCATCCACCTCAGGACCACTCCAAAAGTTTCAATAGTCAAGTCTGGTCGACATGTATCGACCTCAAGACCCACTCCAATGTTGACTCAGATCTCTATCGCATTTGTTAGTCTGACAGGCTATATGCCTCCACATTAATAATGCGTGACAACCGGTACAACCGCTGCCACCAACTCTGCTAACCCTGCCACTATCTTTGATAGAGATGTGCCTCCAGAGGTACTGTTCATTTAGAAAAATAGGAGATTTAGCCACCTAGAATAGTACTAGGATCTGAACATGAAATGACCACCAACCCCGTGGCAAAGACAAAAATCAGTACACCTGATAAGGGTACCAGGGTCAAATCACACTTGGAGAAGGCTCTAAATACTTCAGACTCAACTACGCTTAAGGTAATGCCCAATACGCTATAAGCCTTATATACTTTCTGTATTCTGTTTGATCTTCATATCTCAACCATAACTAATTTGAGCGTTGGAGTGCCTTAACTAGGGGTACCTCTGCGAGCTTAACGTGTGTTGTAGTTGCAGATCTCAAGCCCTAAGATATACACAATTCTAAGTACTCGACCTCCCTAGTCGATTCATCCAAAACATAACCCTCTTTCTCTATAAGCACCTTTCAGCCGCATCAAATAGTTTTATGGTGAATTATTTTCCCATTACTAATTAGGTGATAATAAGCTCTCACCAGCTTTATTTGCCACATTTTATTTTTCTTTTGAAATTTGTGGAGTGTTAATTTCAAACTCTATCTTCTGCTTGATGCCTTGTTGACTACTTTTACCTTACTCCATATTTTTCATCATAGCAAACTCATCAAATGTCACATACTTGTTGATGATCACCATTGAGCCCTTATCACCATTACACCACAAACGATAATCCTTGATTTTATCTACATAGCCTAGGAATATGCACTTCCTAGCCCTTGGCTCAAGCTTCCCATTGCAGACATAAGCATAGATTGGATTCCCTAATACTCACATATTTAAGTAATCAGTAGGAGACCCAAACTAAATATCTATTAGTATCTTGCAGTCCAAAGTAGTCGATAGTGACCTATTTACCAAATAACAAACAATATTAATGACTTCTACCTAAAAATCCTTGGATAATTCGACATTAAAGAGCATACATCTGGCTCTTTCAAAGATAGTCATATTCTTCTGTTCTACAACTCCATTCTACTATGTTGTATATACAACTTTCCAATACCTCACAATTTTTTTGTTATCACATAATTCCTAAAATTCCTTATTACAGAACTCTAATCCATTATCAGTCCTTAAGTGTTTGATTCATTTTCCTATCTGTTCTCAATCAAAGTCTTACATTGCTTGAAGTTGACATTCACTTTATTCTTATGCTTCAACGTGTACACCCATACTTTCTATGAGAAGTCATCAATGAATGTTAGCATATATCTGGCACTACCTTTTGAGGAAAATTTAAAAAAGCCCCAAAGATCTGAGTGAATAGAATCCAAGGTGCCCTTAGTCTTGTGAATTGCGATGTTGAACTTCACTCTATGTTGCTTGCCAAGAACACACTACTTGCAAAAATCTAGCGCTAAGTCTTCTTTCCACAAAGCAAACCTCATTTACTTAATTCTGGTATCTCATTTTCACTCATATGCCTAAGTTTTATATGCCATAATCTTATAGTATCATTGATTAATGAAGAAATAGATACAGTACTAGAAACTATGCTGCCCTACAATATATAAAGACCATTCCTCTTGTCCCCCCTTCATAATCAGCAATACATCTTTCGAAACCTACAGAACTCCATCTCTAGCTCTATACTCATAGCAATTCTTATCCAAAGTACCCATCAAAATTAGTTTTTTCTTCAAATCAAGAACATGATGCACATCTATTAGGGTCCTCACTATACCATCATGAATTCTAATATCACTGTGCTAATTCCTACAACTTTATAAAAAGAATTATTTCTCATTAGCACTTTACCACCTTTATATTTCTAATAAGTGGTAAATCAATCTCCTCGTAGGCACATATGGTAGACACAACTACTATCCAAGATCCATTCTGAACTAAAAAAACTCTCAATAATATTGAGAATAAACCCACCATCAAACTTATTCTCAATAATTCCTTCAACATCATCCCATTTTTTATTAGAAGATTCACCTGAGTCCTTTACCATTCCTCATTCCCAAAAAATTTCATTTCCAATGCCCCTTTTCCTCCATACCTAAAACATTTATCATTTTTTTAGGCTTGTTCGGGATTTAAATCGATCTCTGCTCTTTCTTCTTTCTCTCAATCTCTCCTTCGCAATCAATCCTTCCCCACTTTCACTATTATTACTGCCTAAGGCATGTTTTCTTAATATGTTGAAATTCAATGAAGCCTTTGCATCCTCCATTAAAATCATGTCTCCCCTATATAGTAAAGTAGTAACCAAGTGCTCAAAGGATTTAGGTAGAGAACATCAGAGAATTAAAGCTTGATCTTCATCTTCAATTTGTACATCTATATTAGTCAGATCTAGAATTACCTTATTGAAATAATCAATGTGCTAAGTAATAGATATACTTTCCTTTGTCTTTAATGTATATAATCATTATTTTAGATATAACTAATTCGTGAGGGATTTTATCGTATAGAGACATTCAGCTTTGACCACAATCCCGTTGGCATACTTTTTATGGTGACCTCTCTCAGTACATTATCTACTAATGATAATAGCAAAGTACCATAAGCTTTTGCCACAAACTCATCATTCTCCTCATCTAATAGCATCTCTGGCAAGAAATTTTTATCCTTTAATGCTCCTTGTAAACCTTGTTAACACAAGAGGGCTACACCTTTATCTTCCAAAGCCCAAAGTCATTCTTCCCATCAAATTTCTCAGTTTCCTATTTCATGGCTAACGTTTGATCAAACCTAGCTCTTGATATTAATTTATTGAAACCTAGAAAGACCAAAAAAATGATTGAGAAAAAAAAAGTAAAGTAATTCATTGAAACTAACAATAAAATTTAATGCAGTTGACGATGTGCTTAGTCTACCAGCAAAGAAAAGAATTTATAAATTCCAAGTCAAAGTGACAAGTATATTTTAAGTCCCACAAATCTCATGATAACACCCAACACCCTTGTTCTAAATTTCATTCGAAAAAACTATCTATAAAGTAATATATAATCTATTGTCTGGGGTTTGTCTCATGTTTGTTTAGTTCATTTGAAAGCAAACGGGGTCTAAATACTTGAAGGAAATCATAAAATTAGCCTATAGGCTTGCAAATCACACTGGGAAGTGCATGACTTGTGCCTTGGTGTGCGTATCCTATTGCCAGCAAACCTCACCATGCTAAGGCACTCAAAACTCGTGCCATGGCACTGTATGCTAGTGAACTATGTGCTCTAGAGAGCATAGCTTGCGCCTAGGTCTGCAGTTTGCACTTAGGCACGCGTCGTACCCAATTTTGACTAGTTTCTACCCAACTCTATGCCTTGGTGCGTGGCATCTTGCCAATGCTTACCAGGCCATGCTCCAGTGCTTATTTCATCTGCTCAACTCCATTTCACACTATTTGTTCTGTTTCTCATAATTTGTAGCTCAAATTTTAATGTAAAATCAATTGTTATTTTTTTAATCTCTCTGACATTTGCATCACATTTATTCTCAAATTGATATATTGAACCCCCTTGTTAAATAGAACTACTATAAATTAATACAAAAAGTAGACCATTAACTACGATCAATCCAAAATTGAATTTAAAAATTCATAATTTTGATTACAAAATTGTTTTAGTTAAATTTGAAGTTGATTATTTTATATATTAATTTTCACCCAAATAACGCATAATTAATATGTTGCGCTTCAAACATAGAATGCTACAAATTGATAATTAATAATTTCTATTGATTATAATTTAAAAATTACATTTTTTATGATGTATCATAGCTAAAATTTGTAGATATAGGTATAGTCCTAAAATTAATTTTATAGTAATTTTTTTGAAGCAAATACTTAATTTTTTGATAGTGAATGGATCAAGTTTTAAAAACTTTCCAAGCTTGATCTCAATAAATATGTAAATTAGCGAACTTGAGTAAAAAATATTGAGTTTAAACTTATGCAAAAAAAAAAACAATAACATTTAAATTAGTTATAAGAATTTTTAATTATTTTAGATAATTAGTATTATTACCTATTAACTTTTTCATCATTTAGGCTTATATGTTATCAATTAAATTGATATATGATTTTTTTCTCTTATATGATAAAATAATTTCAAAATTATAACAGTAAATTAAGTTTATTTAAATTAAGTAAAAATAAAAAAAATTGGATTAAGCATTTTTAATAGCTCAAATATTACACACTTAAACACAAACACTTTGGGAATGAAAATATATTTGCTTTTAAGATATTAAGTCTGTGGAACAAAATATTATTCATATATTTCTATCTCTTCATTTTCATGGACACTAGCATTTGATCAAACGTCTATATCACTTTGGGAATAGACGTAGGGGCTTAAATTCTTGATCTTTAAATCACCTTCCAATTTCGATATTTTTCTTAGTATTCCTCTCGTCCAAGTTGTTTTACTTAAATCTCATTCCACTAGCATTTGCATTACATTTATTTCCAAATCTTTTACTTGAATTCCATGAATCAAGCGGCAGCATTGCAAATGAATCGAGTTTTAATACTTTTTTTTATTTTAATTGGGAAGAGTTAAAGTGAAATTGAGTCAGCAGTATCAAATTTGAACATATACAAAAAAGTGCAATAGTTAGCCTAATCTGAATATTTTTTAATTATTTTAGGTAATATTATTTTCTTTGGATATTTTCGTCAACTTTATTACCATTAGTTTTATATGTGATGCCTCATGAAAGTTGAGTGAGCTTCATTTTAATAGACAATAATGTGTCAATTCATTTTCTTTGGAATGGGTACAAAATGATTTTTAACTCTTAAATGTTGTTGAAGCTTGGCGATTCTTTATGAATGATTTTTTATATTCATGTTCTTTTTGGGACTTAATATTTATAATTTTTCTCTAATACACTTAGACCCATTAGGATTTCGTTGCCCTTCTTCATGGACTTAATTGCTTTTGGGCTCTCCCACTCTTTTTCATTTACTTAATCAGTTTGATCCATTGGGCTCTTTTTAGTTTTTTATTGATTTGCCCTTGTATAGTTTTTTTTTCTCTTCTTTGTATAGTTAATTATTCATATCATTAAACCCCACTATTTGCAGTTTAAAAATCTCATTGTCACATTAAAAATATATCATAACAATTTTTAATACTTTAATATTTACTTTACCTTAATTTGTTCAAATAAGGTTGTTAATTTGATTAAATTTACTTGGTCAATTTAATTGTGTATTTATAAGTGCTCTACTTTTATCTAAGTTGAGGCCTACTAGGTTTCAAAGTTCGTAGCCCTTTTTCTTTTTCTTTTTCTTTTTTTTTTTCTTGAGGCACTTTGTGAGATGATTTTGTCATCGCCAAAAGGCTTAGAAAGTTTTAGTCAAGTAGAGGAGAGAAAAAAGGAAGGACGCTTTTAAGAGGAATATCGAGATGAGTACTCATTCCTCAAGGTGACTTCCTCTTTCATGTATCTTTTCCTTGCTGTTATGGTGCTTTCATCTCGTGTCTGTCATTCACAATTTTTTACCCAAGTCATTTGAGTCAATAAAAATTTTTGAAGTCTCATTGACTCTAATCATATCTAAGAGGAGGTCTCATTCTAAGTCAAGCCCGACAAAGAAGTCAAAGGTCAACCAAGTGGGAGAAGGTAGCAAATCAACCACTATCGAGTTGCTGGGACTACCTAGGCCTAGTGCCCAATGCTGGCCCATAAGGCACCCATCTTAGATACTCATTTGGCATTGGACATCTATCCTAAGCACTCAAGGTTGACTTTTGTAGGGCGACCACCTAGGGCGCCTAAGATAAGCACTTGTAGGATGCTCAGGGGGGTGCCACCGAGGAGCCCATTTTTGGCGATCAACCATTATTTTCTGCTATGGTCGAGTCAAAGACGACAATAGGTCTTTCGATCCAATTCATGGCGGTTAAAAGGATTCTTTTTCTCATAATATTGTAGCTTATTCTAAGTTTGTGTGATGTTTCTTGGGCACGTCATATAATGTATCTTACAGAATTTGAGTGAGTTACAAATGTTGTAGAGTCAATGCATAGTTCATGAGGTGTGTTCCTCACTAGAGTTTGAGTCTGAGTTTGGAGCTGAGGGTTCTTTTGATAAGGAACCCCAAGATGCTGCCATCATCAATAATAGGCTTTCTCATGAGGCAAATATTATTTATTTGCTCCAACCAATTGATTTAAGCATTTTGAGAAGTCGAAAATGTGTTTTTTAAGAGTTTTGAGTTCTTTCTCCCTTCGCCTAATGAACATGGTGTCATCTCCTAGGGGATTCTTTATTGTCTTTAGTAATTACTTCACTTGTCAATTTTCTCTACCTCCAGACCTTATTTTGTTGGATGTCATAAGGAGCCAATCAACATTAGTCCATAGGAGTAGAGGGATTTCTTTGTTGTAGAGGAACTTCTACATTCTATTTTGTGTTATGGAACTACTTGATACTTTCTTTTTGTCAGTAGTGTTTTGAGTTGTTTGTTGGATTTTATTGTTCTTTTCAAAGGCCAAGTATTAGCTAGATGTTGTGCTATTGTGGGAGTTACTTTATATTCTTTCATATTTGCTTATGTATTTAGCCAAAATGAATAACTGTCAAGGGTTGCCATGATTTTTCATTTTTATGCTAAATCCTTTGAAAGACTCATTTCATATAAACTTCACATTTTTGTACTTCACATGTGCAGTTTGCCCACATAAGGTAATTGTTGCAGATTTTATCGAGTAGGTGTCCACACTATCACGCATTGGTTGCCAGTTATATGTTAGGCCAATTAGGCTATTGGGTGCTTACACCATCAAGCAAGGCACTAGGTGCCTCCCTGGCCTTTGCACTATGTGTTTGTCTTATGCCCATCCTGAGCACTTCTGTTGGTTAGATGCCAAGCAACTAGCCATCAAATTCTTTCCAAAGCTTTGAGTTTTTCTAAAATCTATTGGCTTTTGCTCTTTTCATGGATACAACTGCTCGAAGATTGCTGATGATTTTTTGCCTAGACTTAGCCTTTGGTAAAGGATTTAGAGAAATTCATAGGCGATTTATGCATACACTTAGCCAATCATCAAACTTCTAAGTGATGTTATGCTGTCAATGTAAGTCTAATGCATAATTAGTATCCATAGGCAAAGGGTAGCTTTACTTATTGAGATTTATTACAAGCTTTTTGAAAGTAGTGTTATCAAATTACGTAGAATATCATGTGCAGGTACAACAAGTATTTCTAGGGAGATCTCATTGTAGCAGGCAATTCATTATCTTAAGTTCCATAAGGTGCCTCATTGATGAGATCTTATCAGAACACCTAATCAATTACATCAAAATAAATTGGATGTCTCACTCGTGAGGTTGTGTTGTAGCACTTAGTGATTCACTTTAAACATAATTGTGTGCCTCACTAGTGAGGGCTTGTGAAAATTAAATGTTGCAATGATATTTGATAGAGGATCCCATCCAAAGAGTCTTGACTCCATTAATAATCATACTAGTTAAGTATGATCATGAGCCTCATTCAAATAGCCTTTATTTTTTGTGCTAAAGATTTTGCTAAAGTCAAAGTGTGCTCTATTCGAGAGATTTTATTGCCAAATGTTGAGTTATAATGATGATAGGTAGCACATTGGCTATATTCGCCCTAGGAAGTGTGGCCACATGTCTCCTAAGAGCCTCAATGTGGGCTTACACTTAAGTTATTTAAGTATTATTGTGTGTTATATTGAAATGTTGATGTTTTGCGACTTACCTTTGGAGTGGTTTTACTATATGTTTTTGAATGCTGACAATGTATTACCTAGAGAACCTTATAGTTAGATATGCTGAAATGGTGCCACTAATTTGAAGGATTTATGATAGGCTTTTTGGATGGCAACCACGTATCCTGGAAGGACTACATAGTAGAATTATGCTTAAGTGACGATCACATAATCCCAGAAGAGCCTTATAGTAAGATTATGCTAAGTTGGTGAACACATACCTTCGGTGAGATTGTATAGTGGGATTATCCCAAGGTGGCAACCATGTATCCTTGGAGGGGCCATATAGTAAGGTTATGCCAAGATGAAGGACAAGTACCTCTGGAGGGACCATGTAGTGGGATTATGCTAAAGTGTTGTTAATGGTGCCCTAGAAAGTAGTGTGCATACATTTTGAGTAACTTAATTTATAGTAAGAGATAATAATGTAGACAAAGCAATATTCATTCATATAATAGTACCAAGTTGTCATCCCTAAATGGGCTGGATTTATCCAAATCAAGATAAAAAATAACTTCCTAATTGAAAAGAAATAATGCTTTTAAAATAAATGCCATCGGCATACTCAAAAATTGTTCTAAGAAAAATAAGGAAAAAAAGAGAGTGCTATAAGCGGAGCATTCAAGCAATATGGGAAAGCAAGTGGTCTCCAACATGAACATCCTTATAATACAAGTATCTTATAATATGCTAATGCCTTTATCTTTCTCCTTGTTGTTTGGCAATATTCTTAACTAATTCTCTCTAGAGATAGGACTCCGAACATTCTTCAAGGTGCTAGTGTAATACTTTCTAGCTTTTCTCAAATCACCAATGAATTCTTTAGTTTTACTTGGTATAGGGAACTTCAACTTCATGTGGTAAAACGAGATCACTACTTGAAACATATTTAGAATGGGTTCCTCAAATATTACATTGTAAGCAAATGGGGTGGTCTTGAAAACTAGAAACCTCACCATCTTCATCACTCACTTCAAGTGAGTTCCAAAAGAGAAGTGGTAGTATTTCTCTCAATGATTCCACTATATTGCCAATAAACCCCACCAAAGGGTGTTGACTTTGTACAATAGTATATTGTCCACTCTCAACAAAAGGAATATATCATGGAATAAGATGTTTGCTGAGCTGTTACTATTTACTAATATATATCTTCTTTACCTACAAGTTAAAGAAAGATACAAAGATCTATACCTTTCTCTCCAAAGGTGATGCTGGGTGAAGGCATATGTTTGTAACTACCATGCCCTCAACACTAGCACTTTCCTACCATTTGTAGAGTTTCTACTAGCTAGTCCTCTTGAGATCACTAAGATGATACTAGTTGTTGGAAGATTATTTGAATCTCATTAATGTTAAGGGTGTTTAAGCTTCAAGCATTCTTTAAGTTGTCGCCAGCAATCAGTTCGTTCTTCTATCAACAAGCATTTCTTGAGATTAGGTAGCCTCTACACCACATACTCCTTAAGGTGTTATCTCCAAATTAGCTTTTTGATCTCTTCCCTTAGATTCTACACACCTTAGTGGTGTGATTACCATTGCGATGGAAGTGGCATTGTTTGTCCAACTTTTAATTTTTTGGATCCTTTGTTGTCCTCTGACGAGGTCATTAGATGAGGCCACATTATAGTACTACAATCAGAATCTCTTTCTTAGAAGTAATAATTTACATGTAAGTGGCAAGTGCTTTAAGGGGATTGTGCCCTCGATCTTCTAGCTTTTTACTATTATTGCTCCTTTATCACATGTTTTATGCTTATTAGCCTCCTAGGAAGTTATGGCTTTTTCACTCGGGATGTATTTTTCAGCACGTATTAAGAGCTCATCCTAAGTAGGAAGAGGTTTTCTAGTGATTGACTCCTAAAATTTTAAGTGCTTCGAATTCTGCTAGATAAGAATCCTAGCTAATCTCAGAGATCCCATGTATTGTTTGGGTATAGCGGTTTAGGTACCTTCGTAAGGACTCAATCATTCTATTTGATAGTGAATAAATATACAACTATCTTTGGATATTTATAATTGATGGAGAAGTTCTAGAAAAAATACTATGCTAACACATTCCCACTAATGATAGATCTAGCTAGTATCTAATTTGAACCATGTCAAGGCACACTTTGTGAGTATGGTGCAGAATACCTTGCAATATGCAATGTTCAAGTCTTAAAGCTCTATCCTTGCAAGGAAATTTTCTAAATGATCATGAGGGTCTGCAGTACTGTCACACTCTATTAAATGGGCAACCTTAGTTCCAAGAGAAAGCACTTAAGTTAAGAAAAAGAGATGTATCTCAAGAGACCGATAGCTAAAGAGTAGTATTGGCTTCTTTCTCTTTTTGAGAGAAGTGGCATGAAGGAACGAAGGAATGCATCTAGACTCCAATATCAATATATGCACACCAGATGGAATCTGCTCGAAGTAAAGAATGTGGCTTGCTCGCTGCGATAAAGTGAAGAAACAGTGTCACATTTGGAGTTAACTCTTTATTTAGTTTTTTTTTACGAGGATAAAGCTCCCCAACTGTAGTAAGAGGATTTTTGATGCTTCAGGGGTAGTGCTCAACTGGGGCAACAACATTCTCCAATAGGGCCTTCAATAGATCCTAAGTTACAAGTATTGGGAGCAATAGTGCTTTAGGTTTGGTGACTCTCCATATTTTCCAACCTTTCGGCCACCTAGTTGCTAGAGTCCCGAGCTATTCATCTTGTCTGAATCATTAGTGTTAATCCTTCTTAATAGTTCAAAGCTCCCACTTATGGTGTCAAAATGACGTTGCACAAAAGTGGAGTGAGGTCTTTTTCAATAATCAGCAATATGTGGGCTCATTTTCTCTAGATTGCACACACAGACATTTTTAGCTTTTGAATGTTCTCGAAGTTTCACGATCTTTAGTGAATGTTCCTTATGCTCAAGTTCTCTTTCAAGCTTGTTATTTACTATTTTTCACTGGGCTTAGGCCCATTAGGATTTTGTTGCCTTTCTTCATAGGCCTAATTGCTTTTGAGCTCTTTACCCTTTTTTTTGTTTATTTAGTAGTTTGATCCATTAGGTTTTTTTTAACTCCCTTACTGATTTACCTTTTATACTTTAATTTTAAATTACTTTTATTTTATTGATCCATAAATTATTATCATTACTAATAAAATATTTTTTTTATTTTGTTTTAGTAAGTATAAAATTGTCAAAAAAATTTCACTTATTGTTGATGCAACTAATAATTTCATCATTTTTTACTATCATTAATATAAAAATAAATATTTAAAATATGAAACTAAAAAATAAAAAAACTTGAATGCAACTTATTAAAGAGCTTAATCTCTACAGGGTTAGCTTGAAAAGAAGAGGCCAATTTGTTAGACCCAAGAAATAATTTGGCCCATATTCCATCCTTACACAGATAGAATTATCCAATTAACCAAAAATAAATAGGAGGGTCAATAGGGCGGGTTAGGGGCCTAGGGCAAGGGCTTCCTCTTGCCTCCCACTGTCTAGGTACCCCAACTTGCTTACTCGTGGAGAGATGAATACCTACAAGTATCCACATGTTTGATAAAATTTATGGAACAATTCATAAATAAAAAAAATTAATACTAAAATTCATAAAGTTTTTCAATGATTTAAATGACTCTCAAAATTAAAAAATTTCTATATATACATGCCAAATTTAATTATATATTACAATAAAAATGCTAAAAAATAAAAAAAATATAAATATTAATAAAGCTTCACAATCTTCCAAATAGTTCTCCATTTAGTGTGGTTCCTATAACAATATATGTAGTTTATTAGAAGAAAAATTTATTTGAACAATCAAATATAGTTTGATATTACTTTAAAAATATATATAACATTAAATTAATAATTTAATTAATTTTTAAATGGGCAGCAGGTATTTGCAGGGATGAGAACTATGATCCCCATCCCCACCTCATTTAGTAATTAGTGGTCAATGTTGACCTTGTCTCCATCTCCACATAGAGAAATTTCTCTATATATCTGCCTCATCATGAGGAATGTCCTGCAGGTACCAATGGGGACAGCTAATTTTGACATTCTTAGTCAAAAATCATCACATTATTTCAATTTTACAATACACCTGCATATGTACTTTATATTAGTTAAGGGCCTTGTTTTCACCATAGTACTAAGATTAATTAAGAAGTGTTTACTTTGACTACATAGATCACTAATGTCATGTGCAATGCATTGTCTAGGAGAGCTCATAGATTGGCCTAATAAAAGCATATATAGTCACAACATTTTCTAGGAAACTCGACAAAACAGAGAAATTCCTAGAGAGATATAAATATTTAACAAGTTGAAAGAGTGTAGAATCCTAAAATAGAGATAGACTCAAAGGAGACAACCAAATAATTTGAAAGATTAAATAGAAACAAAAAATTGGAACTTTCAGTTATAACTGAACATCCAATGATAATAGAAATAAAAAGTAAGATAATAAAAGGGACAAAGGATTTATAGTGGTTTGGCAAGCCTAATCCAGCACCTAAACCACAAACTTAGGATTTTTAACCTAAACTTTATTAATCATACAAATTATAATCAAGTATAATAAATAGAGTTAACTTCTCAAAACCTCACAGGTTGCGATATGCACTCAACTAGCTTATTTGGAGATTGAGAAGGGTACTATTTGACAGTAGAGTAATCCTTATTTTTTTGAGTACTACTCTAATCTTTGCACATTCTTCTTCGTACCATTAAATAGTTGAATGAAAATCTTCTAGAATAAGACTACATTTCTAATAGCTGATTTTATGCCTTGAGTGGTGCAATAGTAAGATACCATAAATACGTTATCTTTCAGATGAGAAGTTCCAAATTTGCTGCAAATGATCATTTATCATAAAATCTACATTTGACATAATTATCTTAAACAAATTGAATCAATGCAACATGGGCATAAGCAAAATTGAATTTGAAGGGGATCTTAACAATCTTCCCCCTTTTTATGATGCCAAATTTTGTTGTTTTCTTTAAATCAACAAAGGATAGGACAACTCATAATATCGGCCAACAAGTTTTATAAAAGACATATAGAATGTGATTTTTACAAGATCTCCCTCTATAAAATAGAAAGAAGTCATCACAAATTGTAGAGGATTTTTTCTCCCCCTATCAGAAATGCTTAAGAACATAGATATAATAAAGCTCAAAATAGATAAGATATCATAATTCTAAGATGATCTCTCTTTATCAAAAGGTTTAAAATTATATATATCATAGAGTTCAAAACAGAATGGGCCTTTCACTGCTAAGTAAAGTTTATAGCAGGATATCATTGTTTGCCCCTTGTTAGAAAGCTTAGTACCATGTATTTAAAACAAGAGATTTTTAGTTCAAAACATAGAATAACAAAATTGTACCGAAGAATGGCAAATAACACTATGTTTCTCTCTCATCATCAAAATGTTTAATAGTTATGAGATGTTTTATAGAGGAAGTAGCGAAGGTCTATGATTTCTTAATGAAGATTAGAAATCTTATTCTTGCGACAACGAATGTTATCTTCCATTGAGGTAGGAAGTTCAAAAATTTTGTGATCTAGCCTTTCAACAATAGTAGCAATGGCTTGAAAATTTTTTGGATGTTATTACTTGGAACTTCCAGCTGCTTGTTTTTATGTTTAGAGTTGATGCCTTCGTAAACAACAAAGGTAGTGTCATGGACTAATTCCATAAAAACGTAGACTGGTTTCTTGCCATTAGTACAACGAGAAGTGTAGTGAGAAGTAGAAGGAATAATGGTAGATGTTGAAGTACCCTTTAACCATAACCCATCTTCATCAATTTGGATTTTCATCTTTTTTAGGCTAGGCAAGTCAACAACTTTGCGTTCATTTGGCTCTTCAACTTGAAAGGGTGGAACTTAAACATTTTCAGGATAGAGAAGATGAGTAAGAAACATACCATAAGGTAATTTTTTGGAAAAATGGTGAAAAACATATATCATGTTATGTAGAATGATATACCCAATGTTAACGATTTGCCTTGTGGCGGCCATATACAAAAGAAAGATTGATAAGCAATTCATGTCTATAGAGTGACTCCCTCTAGTAAAAGAAACAGACAGTGTGGTTAGCACAATCAAATAGTGTAGAAAGAAATAGTCAATGGGGAACATGTTAAAGGCAACCCCAACAAGAAGTTTTGGTGATTTTCCATTCCAAAATAATTTTTTAGCTTAATTAAGATCAAAACAATCCAGGTGGCACCATTTATTATAAGCAAAGAATTAAACCCCATAATTATTAATCCATAAGTACTGATTTATTTTTTTCAACAATAAAATAGGCAGCAATTCCAAGAACATTTAAGTGAACGGATACATTAGCATCATCAGTAACATCATCAATAATCATATTAGCGTAGGAGGGATGAACAAAGAGTAGGTAGGTTATTTCATCAATAGTCATCAATAATTTCCACCCTATTTATTTGTCCGTGGTTGATTTTTTGTGCACGAATATTTGCCAAGAAGAAATCCTTGGCATAAGGTATGGGAAATTTTTATGGATTTGGAATCCCAATGTTTGATTGAAGACTTGATGAAAGCTTGCAAGAATTATGGTGAGGAGGGTAAAAGCGAAGTGGCAAATTGACTAGGTAAGGTAGGAGGTATTCACATGGTTGAGTTTCTGCCTAACAATAAATGTGTTCGGGGTAGAGATTTTATAGTGGTGCTTGGATGGATCAAACTTTTTGGAGTCATAGATAAGTTTATGAGATAGTGATTTTGGACTATATGCCATGGGAGATGAGAGAGTAGACGTTGCTCAGAGGACCTTTTCAAAAGGGTTTTTTTTTTGAATTAACATGGTGAGGAGTTTTTCTGGAAAAGAGATGAATGCTTAGGTTTATGTGCAAAAGAAATAGAGTTTTTTTTTCTATTTTTCCAGAGGTAATTAATTAGCTTGGTTTTCTCTCTGAAAAGGATATTCAAATTAAAGATTTATAACAGGGAGAATTGAAGGTAGCTATTTGTTTTCTTAAAATGGTTAGACATTCTAAATCGTTTACATTTGGAAAGAATTTAAAAAGATCACAAAAGAAAACACATAAGAACAAGTGCAAATGCAAAGTGGAATATGTCAAAATTTATGATGGAAATTATGACTAAGTTACATATTGAATTGTATGATGACTAAACTATTTTTGAAAAAGAAAAATCGACCTTCAGGAAGTGGTTTGGTCAATATTTCATCTTATTGATTCTTTGTTTTGTAAAATTTATGCACACATCACCCTTTTGAACATAGTCCTTTATGAAATGATACCTAATTTCTATATACTTTGTGCGTAAGTGATACACTCGATTTTTTTGGGATACAAATGGCACTGGTGCTATCGCAAAAAATGGATATGGAAGAAAATTTTTAACTAAAATCATTATTGAGAGTTTGTTTCATCTATAATACTTATGAATAATAATTACCTAATGCCATGTACTTTGCTTTAGTAGTTGACATAGCCACTACACTTTACTTTTGTAAACTAGCTTACTAAGCAAAAGCCCAGTAGTTGATAGTTCTAGTGGTTTGGGAATTTCATGTTAGCATGACCTAGACACCTATGCCATGTCTAGTAAGACTCATCAGTGGCAATTCTAGACATTCAATATTTTCTTTGGATAGATTTTCTAAATTTATACAGTATATGTTCCTTTCTCTGACTATAATGAAAATGGTTTCCAAATGCTTAGTTACCATATATTGACAAGGTTGAAAATATACCTGGTATCCACTATCACATAATTCACTTATGCTAAGAAGATTAAGTTTCAACCAATCTACTAGTCGAATGTTTTAAATAGAAGTTCCATCATTGTTACCTAATGTTCCTTCACCAATGATTTTACCTTTTGTACTACTTGCGAACAGTACATTTCCTCCATTATACTCTTGTAGTTTAGAAAAGAAGGATTTGTTTCTTGTCATGTGTTTGGAACATCCACTATCTAGATACCATAGGTCCATCTAAACTGCTTTCTTGACTGGTTCTTGCAATGTAGGATTTTGTAAATTTATGTACCCATTTCGTGTTGGGTCCTAAACTATTAGATTTTGGTACCCACACATAATAAAATTCAATTTTCTCTTTTTACAAGACAATTATAAGCTATATGATCAGTTTTGATGTAATAATAATACGTTCTTTTATCAAATAGCTTTCTTTATTTCTAAACTCTATTTTGCTCTTTCTTTTAAGTTTTCCTCAAATTATAGGTACTATCTAGTAAATTTTGAATTTTCTTTTCTAGATATTGTTTTTTCTCAATTAGACCATTTCTTTCTTTTGAATTTTTCTTTATCATTTTATTACAGTAGCGAACTAGTTCTTCTTTTTTTATTTAGAGTAATCTCATATTGCTCTTTAAGAAGATTTATTTCTACTTGAAGTTTAGTGAGTTGATTATGCAATTCTATGTGAATATTAAGATCTCTATCAAAATCATGATCAAATTCAAAATTGCTAGAACTTAATTTAGACTGTAAAATTACTTATCTGTCTACCATGAGACAATTTTCTTCATTGTCAAATTGGTCAGAATCTGATTCATCCCAGTAGCTCTTCATTTGGAATTTCTTTTAACTTTTGGACTCCATTTTAGTTTCAAACATTTAGATCTCTTATGTCCAACTTCATGGCATTCATGGCATATAACCTACTTAGTTTTTTGAAACTCTCCATTGTTTCTTCCAGAATTTGATCTGGAGTTTTTTCTACAATAATTTCTAGCTTGGGTAAGTTGTCACAATCGCTTGATGATCATGGTTATTTCTTCATTTAAATCACTAGGTTCCTCATTCCAGTCTCTTTGTTCTGCATTAAAAGTAAAGTTTTTTGGTGTTTGGTATTGCAGCTTTCTTCTTTGCTATGGAGAGTCATCTCTTGAGAGGTGAGCGAGTTGACTAGTTATCCCATTGTCATCTTCTCAAAGTTTTTGGCCTCGAGAATTGTAGTAACCTAAAAGGTCCATTCCTTAGGTAAAGATCATAGGATCTTCCATACTTGTTTACTTTAGATACTGTTTTCCCCAATGCAAGCATATGATTCACTATTTCCATGAAGCAAGCATATATTTAGCTAATTGTTTCACTTGTTTTCATAGAAAACATCTCATATTGGTGAGTAAGCAAAGCAATTCGCTCTAATTTTACTTGGGAGGTTCCTTCATGGGTGACTTGAAGCATACCCCATATATCTTTTGCTGAATTGTGCTAACTCGATTGTATACCTCTTTGATTAATGTGCAAGAATGGATATTTTTCTCTGTTGCATTCATTAAGAGCATTTTCTTATCTTCAGTATTAAGTTCTAGTCTGCCTATTGGAGACATATCTTTGGTAGTTGGAATAAGAGGTCCATCAATGACTATACTCCATAGGTCGTAATCCAACACTATGAAAAACTCCTCAATCATATTCTTCTACGTTGAATAGTTGGTCCTATCAAATAGAGGGGGACAAGCATGGGATTGACCTTCTGCATACACATTACAGCTAGAAAAAGCCATTAGGGTCTTTAACTCAAGTATGTTAAAACTTATGTATATATATATGAGCCCTTGACTCTTGTACCAATTGAAAGAGTATAGAATCTCAAAAGGGAGGTTGACTTAAAGGAATTAATCAAATAATTTGAAAGATTTATCAGAAACAAAAAATGAGAAGCTCCAATTATAGCATAAGTTCCAATGATAACAAAAATAAAAAGCAAGATAATAAAAGAAGACAAAGGATTTATAGTGATTCAACAAGCTTAATCATTACCCAAGTCAGAAGACTTAGGATTTTTAACCTACACTTTATTATTCAAACAAATTAGAATCAAGTACTAAGCAGGGCTAACTTCTCAAAACCTCACAAGCTACAATAAGCACCCAACTAACTTATCTAGAGATTGAGAAAGGCACTATTTGAGAGCAAAGGAATAATCCTTATTTTTCTGAGTACTACTCTACTCTTTTCACATTCTCCTTGGTTCCTTTAAATAGTTGAATGCAAATATTTTGGAATGAGACTAATAGTGTGGTTTCCTTTCCAACTGTTGATTTTACTCCTTGAGTGGTGCAATGATAAGATACCATAAATAAGGCATCTTTTAGATGGGAAGTTCTAGATTTGCTGCAAACAGTCATTTTCCATAAAATCTACACTTGACATAATTATTTCAAACAAATTGAAATAATGCAAAAGGGGCATAATCGAAACTAAATTTGGAGGGGATTCTCCCACAAGTAATAATTGAAGAAAATCTAGTCACCTAATTTAATAGTCTAAATGTTATGATACAAGATAAGCAAGACGATCACACCATCCTAGGTTGTATGTATATTAAGATTCTCAATTTCTTCATTTTGGATCATCTATTTTAACTAATGTTGTCCATTTTAAGTTGTTATCTTAGACAACTGGTGATATATTTATAATAATAATTTTGACAATAATAAAAATTGTTATAATAATTTGTGATTGAATTTTCTTATTATTTTGTTACTATTTTTTTATTCTTTTCTTGCAGTGAAAATTAATGACCTTTCATTACGGACCTTATAGTTAAGGCACTGAAAACTTTCCCCCGGTATATATAATTGGTTGAGCTTCTTCCAATTAGTTTATTTGTCCCAGTTTCCACCGAGAGACTAATTTAGCAGGAAGAGTTAGCAGCCCATTACGCTCCAAAGCTCTATAAAAAGGAAGCCTTTGGGAGACAATTGCTTCATTGCTCAGGCTTAGCTCTTGTTGTATCCTTCTCCAATATGCAAATGGCGGGCACAATAAATCACTTCATTTCTGCAATTATCCTTTTGGGCTTGCTAATATTGGTTTCCATCGAGTTCACAGGTTTGCTTTCTCTTAATATCCCTTTAAAATATATAGAGTATTATTCCCAAAATTATTTATATTAGCACAATTTTACAAAAAATTTTGGCATGTATAATATGCGTGCATGTCTACACGAATCCTACTAATGAACGAGTCAAGTGTTGAATACATATAATGCAGTTGCTCAGATGGGCGTTTGTTATGGAAGGCTTGGGGATAATTTACCTTCATCATCAGATGTCATGAATCAATACAACGGAAACAACATCCAAAGAATGAGAATCCACGACCCTGACCAGCCGACTCCCAAGCTCTAAGTGATTCTGGCATTGAGCTCATCCTAGGTGTTCCTAACAATGATCTCCGGTATCTCGCATCTAGCGAAGACAATGCAAACGATTGGGTCCAAAATAATGTAATAAACTATCCAAATGTATGGTTTAAGTACATTGCTGTTGGAAATGAAGTCAGCCCTTTGAGAGGAGACACGGCTCAGTACGTCCAATTCGTCTTGCCGGCCATTCAGAATATTTGCAACGCTATTTCTGCAGCTGGACTCGCAGAGCAGATCAGAGTTTCATACAGGACTTCTTGGAAACTCCTGTCCTCCGGCAGATGGGATGTTTAGGTCCGATGTTATGCCATATCTCGACCCCATCATTGGGTTTTTAGTTAACAACGGCTCCCCACTACTTGTGAACATATATCCTTACTTTTCTTACATTTACAATAAAGCACAGATTAATGTTGAATACGTTCTCTTTACATCCGAAGGGATCGTCGTGCCTGATGGCACATGCTATCAGAATCTTTTCTATGCCATTTTGGACGCCATGTATGCAGCAATGGAGAGGAGTGGCGGCTCGTCCCTGGAAATTGTGGTGGCCGAGACTGGTTGGCCTTCGGATGGAGGGGACACGACGTCTGTTGAGAACGCAATGATTTATAACACGAACTTGATTCAGCGTGTAAGAGATGGAACGCCTAAGAGACCTGGACAGCCAATAGAAACATATATTTTTGCTATGTTTGATGAAAATAAGAAAGATGGGCCCGAGTATGAGAGGCACTTTGGGCTCTTCTCGCCGGATGGATCACCCAAGTACCCAATCTAGTTTGAGTAGTTTTATTACATATATATAACATGAAGTATTTATATCCATGGAGTAAGGACAGCGATCTACTGTTGCCTCTGCCTAAATAAGGACTGTCATAGTTTCTTCATAAGAAACTAAAATTAAGGCAATAATTGTAGTAGATATGTATTAAACTAGACTACCGATATATGGAAGGGAATTATATTCTATCTAGGTGGAGTAAATTGCTGCTTCCAATCTTTTTTATTTTTTCTTAATTTTTTCCTTGTTAAAATTAGAGATCCATTAAGGTAAACGCCAGTTGGGTTGTCTAATTTGCCTAATCTTTAGTTCAAATGCTTGATCAGTCGTTTGGATAATTATTGCCCATGCGCGCGCGCCTAGCAGATGTTATAGTGGTAAGCGCACTCCAGATGAGTGCTTGTAAAATATAGTGGACCGCTTGGAAAGAGAAAATATGGTTCTAGCTTTCAACACCATCGTTGCAAGCAGCTCGGTTAAACTAAATTAAATTACAATAAATCTTAGGATATACTGAAACTACTTATTATGTACCATTGTTTTTCTTTTTCATTTTTCTTTTTTTTTCCCTTATCTTGATGATAATATGGGAATGTTTTTAGGTTTCTTCTATGATAATAGCTAAATCCATTGTCTTTAAAAATTACCCAATTTCATGAATTACTGTCTCATCATTGTCACTTTCAGTGGAGATTTTTCTTTACAAAAAGACATCTTAAGGGTGATTAGAAAGGGAAGTAGCTAATAAACTATATTAGAACACTTGACTCCTAGGTCCTATATAAAAAATATTAGCTATCATCATAGACTTGAGTCAAAAAATTGGGAAGAGGGAAATGACCTTACCATTGTTCCCATATCACCATCAATAATTAGTAAATCAATTTAAAATTCCCCACTCATCTAACAGAAAACCACTAAAATCAAAACTCATTAGCTCACATTGTGTTGTGATTTTGAATGGCCGCGAGATCCGCCAAAATTAGAACTCACATAGTGCTATTGTTCTAAAACGGTGATGAAACCGACTTTAATTAGGCAGAATTCGCGACTTGTTTCCAGCAAAGGTGTGTGCAAACTGTGCTCATATTTTCCGAGAACATCACTTTTATTTGTATGCAACAATGCAACCATAAATATAAATAAATTGAAAATTTAAAGTCCAACATTCAAAAAATGACATTGAAAAAGCATAAGAAAAGGTATTCACCTGGAGTCGTTCATTTAGGTCTAATCTAAATCAATCTATTTATATGTTTCTAATTATAAATATTTAGTCGGATGTGGGATTTAGGAATTGAAACATAATACACTGTTAGAAGATCATTGAGTGGGTCCTAATTATAACTCTTAGATGCTTACATCATATATCATTGATAACATTGAGCAAATGTAATGTTGAAATTATATAAAATACTTACATAAATCTTTTTTGAAACTGGGATATTTATAGAGATATGTTGATGTGGAGTTGTCATATCACTACCTCGTGGATAGATATGATGAATTCATATCTTTTTCATGGATAACTAGAATCTTTAGGATGAATTAAGAACCAAATTGAGCATATAAATGAAAAAAAATACATGAATTCATGGAAGTAAGGTTGTCAAAGGAGCAAATTTTAATTTGAATTCGATTCGAATTCGATCCGATTATTTAAAACTTTAACTGATAAAAGATCCGATAGATGTGATCCGATTAAAAAAGTTCAAAATCTAAAATAAATGGAATGAATATGAATATGGCTCGATTCGATCCATTAATAATTCGAATTTGAATATATTTAATATTATATATATAATATTATACATATATACACATAGTCCTATAGTAATGCCAAAGTATATATTTGAATGAAAGAAGTAATGAACTCTTGTGCAATATATGAAATCATGTGTTTTTCGTATAAATTGTTAGATTTTGAGTTTATTTGCATCATAATTATATCATTTTTTTTAATTTTTATAACAAAAAATTATGTGGGAAGAATAATGAGCAGGAAATCGAATGCCATAATAAAGTAAGAATGCAATACAAATCTCGATTTGATTAGAATGAGTTTCTTTTTTATAGAACTTTGAGTTTATAGTTAATTGATTAAGAATTATGTATAAATATGTATTTATAATACCAAATAAGTACTATTATTAGCAATTGAACCTAAAATGTAATGATCTGGTAAATAAATGTGATTGAGTTAACTTCTAATGTTGCTTTAAAGTGATCAATAGACTTCAAAATTTAGTCATTAATTTGTTGTATATTTTTTTTTAAGAATAAACGTTTTGAATTTGGACTATACTAAATTTTTAGGAAAATAATAAATATATGATGATTTTTGAAATATTCATATTTGAGTTTTTTTGGATATCCAACAGATATCCGACTTTTATTTGGATTTGGATATGATTATACCAACTACAAATTCAACGAATCTTGGATCGGATTTGGATCTAACATATTACTTTCAGATTCAAATTTGGATCTAGTATGATCCAATTTGAATCTAATCCATTGACAACCCTACGTGGAAGTATTGAGAAATTATTTGCATTCAAGATGGCATAATGGTCATTTTACGGCTTTGACCTATATTGGGTATAAAAGACTATATCCATTAATACGACTAGTCGATAAATTGATCAGTCGAAAAATAACGATAGACATAGAGAAATAATGACAGAAATATATATAAATCATTGAGTAATCAGATAAATAAATACATATGTCTTCATTAGGCTTTTTTCTTCCTCGCGCACGTCGTGATCATTAATATCATGGTTCAATAATCACGGTGACTTGAAGTGTTGATCTCGAAGTCTGCTTGGAAATCAGGATTTTTTTTCTTAGTCTTGCACTCGTCCAAGTTGTTTGTAGTGTTTTGTTAAGTTTATATAAAAAATTTCATGAGTTTTTATATTTTAATTAGAAAATATTTTTTAAATTTATAAAATGTTAGATTTTTATATAGTTTTAAAGTTTATAAAATGTTAAATAGCAATTTTATAATTAAAATGGTCAAAATTAAAAGTTGTTAAGATTTTAAAAATAAGTTACAAACTCTTTATTTTTTTTTTTAAAAAAGAGCTTGTAAGATCCTAATATCTTATCTTAAAATCTTATAAGCTCCTTTAAAAAAATTAAATATTTTTTAATATTTTATAAATTTTTAAATATTTTAAAAGATGTTTTAAGAAGCTTGTGAGTTCATCAAAATATTCTCGTGGTTTTACTTAAAAATTGGGCTAAATACACATTACTCCCTATGTAATTCAAAATTTTGCCACAAAACCGCCTATGTTAAAAACAAAGTTTGTTTAGCTCCTCGTGTTTCATAAAAATTGGCTCACTCGCTCCATTAACAATATTCTGTGAGAAAAAAAATGAAGAGATAGAATTGCCTTTTTGGGGAAAAAAAAGAGGGAGAGAAAAAAAGATATTACATTTTTCCCTCTTCCCTCCATAGCGCTCAAATATAAGCATGAAAGGAGATACAGAGAAAATGAAAGACAATCCTAAAAGCTCATAAAATTTCCAAAATTTGAAAATTACTCCTTTATTACATCGTGAGGAAATCACCAAGGGTAACCCACTCGAAGAATCATCATTTAAAAAACTCTTGCATTACACTGCGAGGAAATCATACATTGTAGAAGAGATTGCTGATTGAAGAAAAATCATTTTGTGAAAAACCCTTCCAGGTACATTGACTTTCATCTTTTCCATATAGTACTCTTCTATCATTGTGAACTATTATGAGATATCATTTCTTTGTGATTTCTATATGTTTCACTTGATATTTTGTGTGTGAAGCATGTTTGTATATCTTTCTAGTTTAGTAATTTCTTTTTTTTTTTTTTGGAACTCTCAAAAGCAACAGAAGATTATTTGACTTTTTTTTTTTTTTAGTTTCTCTTGTTCTTTCGGGGTGTATTATTTTGTCCTAGTGCTAATCATCTTCTTTGAAGGAGAAGAACTATAGAATGTGTAAATGTTGATGCTAAGGAAAAAGCAAACTACGTTTGTGGAGAATGGTTTTTTGGATTTTGCAGGCATTTTTTGCACTTGTTACAGAATCTAAAGATTCTATTTTTGAATCCTATGCATCTAAGAAAAGAATCATAGGAAGAATCAAAAATATTACTTCCATGTTAACTCCCAATGAGTGTTTGTTTTTATTGTCATGTATCCACAGGTGTGTGTATATCATATATATTTATGTTTGTGTTTGAAATAGTCAATGAGAAGGTGGTTGATGCTAATTTAGTTGTTTTCTGAAAACACGTG
>JACGDI010005507.1:302722-313933 GCA_014898725.1 Jacaranda copaia
TTTGTGTTGGGGGGCGGGGGGGTTTCGTGGCTCATTTCTTTATTCTAAGGGGGTTCGGGGCATATATCAAATCTACGCTGATAAACATAAAAATTTAGAGAAAGTCAAAATAAATCTATAAAATAATTATAAAATTAAAATCAATATTAGAATAAAAGTTAATGAAAAACCTTTAAATTTGGCTTATGTCTTAGTTATCGAAATAGTGAAGGAAAGAGTCTAACATTAGTAATCAAAGTTAAAATAATAATAAATTGATAAAGCAATTATAAACTCAAAATTTATTTTAACAAGAATTAATGAGGGGATGTAGGAATGAAAATTAGAATGCAAAAAGAAAATATTGAAAAAAAATAAATAATTAAGTTTATTCTAAAATCTTTTATGTAAACATAATTGGATCTTCATATTATATATATTACCTAAATATAAAAAAAATAGTGAATAACAAAAGAACTTTTTAAACTTTCAAGCAAATGAAAATTAAAAATAAAAAAATAAAAATTTAGATATATATTTTGTTGGATTAAATTATGCCTCGTGTTATAAATTTAAACAATTAATCATTATGTTTTCTACCAATGCTGTCTTATCATAATATTTTCAAATAAACCAAGAAAAATTTAAGAATATATACTAATAAAGTACTAAACAAAATTTTTAAAAAGTGCTCAAATTATCTGTACTCATGCATACATAATTACGTACGGGAATACAAATGACATACTTTCAAAATTATAAATATTCAAAAAGTAAAATAAATTTTGAAAATATTAAAATCGATCATCCTATAGAATTATAAAACTGCATAAAAAAATTTTAAAAGAAATGCAAAACTTAACAAATAAATTGATAACTTGATTCAAAGGATGAATAAAAATATAATAAATGTTTAACAATTCAAATAAAATAAAAATTAAATGACAAAATTTATCAATGATTGAAGATAGAATTGTAACTAATTTAAATTTAGAAAAATTAATATATATATATTAAGAACAATTAATATATCTCATCTCATAGAATAATAAAATTAGATGAATAAAATGGAATTTAAAAAAAATAAAATAAAATAAAATAAATAAATTGATAACTTGGACTATGTAATAAACAAATAGATAAAAACGTTTACAAATTTAATAACAAATAAAAGTTAAATGAAAGACTTTGTTTACAGTTGAAAAGAAAATTGCAAGCACTAAAATCCAAAAAGTCTCTTTCATTATGTAACATATCGAAATTACATAAATTAAACAAATAAAAAAAGTAAATTGTCAAAGAATGGACCTTAAGCCTAACTTACCTCCAAAAGCTAGTTCAAGATATGAGGATTACCCAAGTTCATATATAGATATTACAACTTATTTATTTCACCAATATGGAACACTAACAAATCCCACTCACACCCAGAAATGAACATTTGGAGCATGCAATAATATGAAATGTGTGACCCAACAATATTAGGTAGTCCAACATCAGGAATAACTGACTTTAATATCATATCAAAAAATAGATCTTGGGCCTAACTCACCTCAAAAATTATATCCTCCATATATAATTGAATAAGTAGTAAGTGACCATTTGAAGTTTTAGTTAAAAAAAGTGGTGTCCATTTTACCCATGCAAAAACTTTGTAACATTAGAAAAGTGCTTAAATGTTCATAGCATGCTCTGAGTACATGTTTTAAACCAGAAAGAGCTTTTGATAATTTGAAAACATAGTTTGGAAATTTTGAGTTTTTAACACCTGGGGGCTATTCCACAAAAACCTTTGATGTCTATTTGGAAAAACGTAAATTTTTTGTGATGTAAATGCTAGTAACATGTGGATTGATTCAAGACATGCAGTGGGTGCATATGTTTCATCATAATCGATATTCTCTTGTTGAGAGTACCCCTTCGCTATAATCCTTACTTTGTATTTAAGAATATTACCTTGTTCATCCATTTTATTTTGAAAGACCCATTTAGTTTCAATTACAGGATAAGCATCGAGTCTTTGGACTAAGGCCCATACGTGATTTTTTTTTAAATTGATAAAGCACTTCTTTCACTACATTGGCCCAAGATTCGTCATTTAAAGCCTCATTTATACTGCTAGCTTTTGCATATGATAAAAACACATGGTCAAAGAATTGGAAATCATTGTTTTTAGATTTAGACCTTATAGTTATTCCAGTTACTGAATCTCTAATGATATTGATTGTTAGATGACTTAATGCATGTCTGAATTTTTTAACTTGTTCTCCTCCATCTTCTTCTGAAGTTCCATTGGTAGTTGAAACTGTAAAGTTACCTATCTATTTGCCATGAGATAATTTTCTTCATTATTAAACTGGTCTAAATGTGAATCATCCCAGTTAATGGTCGTAGCTTTTTGTTTGGAATTTCTTTCAATTTTTGAACTCTATTTTAGTTTTGGACAGCGGAGTTTGTTATGTCCAACTTCATGGCTTTCATGGCATATAGTCTACTCATTTCTTTGAAATTGTCCATTATTTCTTTTGGAATTTGAGCTAGAGTCTTTTCTGAAATGATTTCTAGCTTTGGTAACTATTTCTTCATCTAAATCACCAAGATCCTCGTTCTAGTGTCTTTATTCTACATTGAAAGAAATATTTTTCTTATTTTTTCTATTGGAGCTTTCTTCTTTGCTGAGGAAAGTCATCTTGTGAGATGTGAGCAAGCCAATTAATTCTCCCATCATCTTCTTCTTGAGGTTTTTGGCTTCTTGAATTGCAATGACCTTAGGGCTCCATTCCTTGGGTAAAGATCTTAGGATCTTTCATACCTGTTCTCTTTCAAATACTATTTTTCCTAGCACAAACATAGGATTCACTATTTCCATTAAGCGAGTGTACATTTAGCTAATTATTTCACTTGTTTTCATAGAGAACATTTCATATTAGTGAGTAAGCAAAGCAATTCTCTCTAGTTTTACATGGGAGGTCCCTTCATGGATGACTTGAAGTGTGTCCCACATATCTTTTGCATAAGTACATGTGCAAAGTCGATTGTATTTCTCTTTGACTTTCGCACAATAAAGGATATTTTTGCTTTTGCATTCATTGAGAGCAACTTCTTATCCTCAATGATAAGTTGCAATCTATCTGTTGGAGACATGCCTTTGTTAGTTAGAATAAAAGGTCCATCAATGACTATACTCCATAGATTGTAATCCAAGATTATGAAAAACTCCTCAATCCTGTTCTTCCACGTTGAATAGTTGGTCCCATCAAATGGAAGAGGATGAGTATGAGATTAACCTTTTGTGTACATATGAAAACTAGAAGAGCCATTAGAATATGTTAACTCAAATTTGTTACAACTTATGCATATGAGTCCTCAGCTCTAATACCAATTTTAAGAATATAGGATCCCAAAAGGAAAATTGACTCGAAGGAGTCTTACAACTTATAGCAAGATATTTCAGAAAAATGATAAACTGGAACTTCTAGGTATAACTAAAGTTCCACAGATAACAAAAACGGAGAGTACTATAGAAAATGAAACAATGGATTTATATGGTTCGGTAAGCCTACCCCACTACCTAAATCCCAAGACTTGGGATTTTAACCTACACTTTACTCAAAGAAAGGAACAGTACAAAACTACAATAATCAAGATTGATCCCTCAACACATTGCTAGCAACAATAACCAACTCGACAAGTCTATAACGATAATTTGAAGAAAGATTAATTTGGAGAGAACAAATATTTTCTATAAAACTTATTTAGCAAAGAGACTCACCATCTTCTAGTAAGGGTTGTGAATTATGTCCAAATGAAAGTTGCTGAAATGCATGCTGGAATTTCACTACATGCATTCAACTTTCCTTGTTGCTTCCCAATAGTAACTTCCCTTAAACAGAATCTACATAATCAAGGTAAATTCTATGCTAACTTTCTAACGGCCACTTTTTGAAGATATAAGTCTAGCAAGTATATTGGCAGAATTAATAAAATATTTTTGTGCAAAATAGGGATAATCAAAACTAATCAAAGAAGAGATTCTAACATGAACAATAAAGCAAAGAAAATAATAAATAATTGGAACAAGAAAATATTGACACACACAAAGAGATAGACGGAAACAAAAATGCTAAAAATTGATAATATTAATGAAATGACTTTTGAAATACTCTACATATAGGTACAGATCTAAATTAGCTATCTATATTATTATATTAGCACAATATTGTGGGATCCGCATATGTGCAATTTTAATCAAATTCTAAATTCTTAAAATTTTGAATTTTGAATTTTGAATTAAAATAAAAAAAATTCATTGATTGCTAATTATTCATATTTATACAAAAAAATTTAAAATTTTTTTAGATAAATAACAACAAAACTCAAATTTTAAATATAATATTTTTTATTAGCAACTAGATATTTATTAGCTAATGGATAAATTAGTTAAAATTGATAAAATCTTTTTCATTTAACAGTTAAGATAAAGCCATTGCATCTTAGTTAAACTATTTTTCTCAGTCAAGTTGAAATAATCTCAAACAAAAGAATTATATATTTAAACTACTTTATATAGGAAAAAGATTTTTGGCTAAAATTCACTTAACTTTTATTCAATTCTTAAACTTTTAATTTAAAATTCTTATTTATGTTTATTTATTAATTTTCATATTAATTGGACATTGGTTTATTTTGTTTAAATATTCTTCAAATTTGAACTCTTAATTAAAAAAATAATTATTTATTTATCTCCAATATAAAAAATAATTGCATGCTATCTGTAAAATCCATTTCTTTATAAATCCTAATATATGGAGGTTTTTGGGTCTTTAAAACTCTTTAGTTCGATAAGTTTTTCTTGATTAGCTCTTATATTTAATAACTAATAATTATATCTATACCATTATATAGAGGGTATTTTGCAAGTCATTTTATTATACTTCCTTGCTTTTCTTTTTTTCTGTCCATTTGTGTGTATCATTGGTTTATTCTTCAAGTTATTTATTTATTTGTTTAATTGATTTAATGTTTATTTTTTAAAATTTTATTTCTATATTTAATTTTGTTATTCTACAAAATGGAAGGGATTTTTTGAGTTAGGGCTACACTTTCTTTTCCAGTCATTGATAAAAAAAATTTAATTGAGTATGTATTTTTGATTCATTCTATAGATATTTTATATCTTCTTATGCAATGTTTTGTTGAAGTTACAAATTTTTTCTCTCTATTTTGTTTTACATTTAGGTATTATTTTTAGTCATATAATTTTATAATTTATAAGCTAAGAAATATTGAGTTTTTATATTTATAATTTGTTTCATTTTAATAACTATATTTTTCTTTTCAATCATTAATAATATCTTTCATTTATTTTTTGTTTTTTGTTTAAATTATTAAAGATTTCATATCTCTTTACCTATTGTTTCTTTTAAGCTATCAATTTGTTTATTTAATTTAATTTTTTACTTTAATTTTCTTTCATCTAATTTTATAAGATGAAACATATGCCTTAATTTAATATCTTTATAATGTACTTCAGCTTTTGAATATTAATTATTTAAAAATCCATCATTTTTAGTTTTAGTTTGTTGTACATACATATATGTAATTATGTATATATATATATAAATATGTAGAATTCAAACTTTCAAAAAAAATTATATTCTATTTCATTAATATACATTCCTCATCTTTCTTGATTTATTTAGAAAAATTATGAAATTGGTTATATCAATAGTAATTAATTATACCTACTAGTTTTTTAGTTTAAAAATTGAACATAATTTAATTCAATATATATCTAATTTTGTTTCTTCTTACTCTTCTGCATTTCAATCATACTAATTGAAACATTAACAACTGTTGCATTTTTCTTTTGTTATTATTTTTTTAATTTCTACTGTTTGTGTTCTTGTAATATAAAGATTCAATTATAATTACAAATTTTTTAAGAATAAACGTAATAGTTTATTTTTTTCTAATTTTTCTTATTCTAAACTTTTCCTTTATTAATTTATATTAGTACTATCGTATTAATGTTATTATGAATTATAGATATAATTAAAGAAAAACATGTTATAAGAATTAAAATTTGAGGAAAAATAAAAATATGGTCAAGTGAAACGAATAAATACTAAATATTTCAATGCATCAAAATTTAGTATTTAAAAAACTTGAAATATAATTTTATTTATATAAAATAAATTCGGAGATTATTTTGAGATAAGTTAAAAAAATTCTGAACTTTTTATAGATAAAAGCATGTAAGTAAGATTTTACTTCTTATCAAAAAGGAAAGGAAGAAAACAGTAGATAAAGATTAACTAAAAGATACTTAAATTGAAAAATAAATATAGATGAAAATGACAGAGAGCAAGATTGATGGATTAAAAATAGTTGGAAAAATTTAGAATGCTATAACTTTAGGATTACTTTAGACTGAAAAAATAATGAACATATGTTAAGTTGTGCACTTATATTTTAAGTATTAAATAATAGACTACAAAAATATTTGGAAAAATATATGTTATTTTATTTTTTGTTTAAAATATTGATCAAATCAAGAAAATAATCTATGCTTTATTTAAATTTTTCATCATGTGATAATCGTGCGTAGCGGTTAAAGATAGGAGAAAATTGCTTGCAAAAAACCGTCACATTATTTCAATTTTTGCAGTACATCTTCATACATAGTATAACTTAATACCTTTTGAGGGTACGTCATATTTTCACCACAATACTGAGATTAATTAAGAATTGTTTACTTTCTCCTTAGATATATTATTAATTTCATGAACAATGCCTTGTCCTGGAGAGCTCATATCCGGGCCTAACAAAATCATATATAGTCTCAACCCTTTAAAAAACAAAAAGTCGACAAAACAGAACAATTCCCAAAGAGATGTAAATTTAGCAAGCAATATTTGAAGAAAATTGGTCTCATATATATGATTTAGCAGTCCAAATGTCATAAGACAAGACAAGATAAGCAAGATGATCCCACCATCTTGGTAGCTAAATGAGTTGTGGGATTTTCATATTTTGGATTATATATATTAGTGTTCATCTACTATATATTGATACATGGGAATAGTGAATTTAATTTATAATTAAATAATATTTCAAATAAATATTTAATGCACTTTTGGGCTCAATTATTATTTCATCTTTTATTTTATTTTACTTACGCATGCCAATAGTGTATTATCGATAATCTATAATTAAATATTTTTTTAAAAAAATCAAAATACTTGGTATCTATTGATGAAATAAAATAAAAGAATTGAAATAAACGATGTGAATCAGACTTGCTTGTTGTGAATGCATGCCTAAAGGCAAATGGAGGAGGCTACCGAAGTTAGTTATTGCAACAAGTATCTCATAACAAACCAAAAATTTTAGGTGAACTTTTCATTTATATTTTCAAATTAAATTGACTTAATTCAATTAATCTTCTTTGATTAAAGAGTACCCAATCTTCATGGTTGATATCCAACCGTCAGAGTATGGAGCCCAACTAATTGGCCAAAATGAATACTTTTGAAAAACCATTATAGCTCTACGTGTACCATATAAATACGGTCCTTCTATCTTCTATCTCCCAAAAGAGGTCTAGGGTAAGATATTTGCTAGCTCCTTAATAGCTTCGATACTATATCTCTATTCACAATGTTTGACTCCATTGTACAACCTTATCTTTAGAAAACTCCTTTTTCAAATTGTCATATCACTTTGCGCAAGGATTTCTTAGAATCGATTATCATAGAATACATAGAAAATTCACTTGCCCTTCGCAAAGACGAGGAGTCAAATTCCATCTTGGATCTCACAAACCTCAATGATTGTAGCTCATGCCTAATCTCTACCCGAGTGGCCCGCTAAGTGACCAAAAAAGAGTCAAAGTGTAAGGACCAAACATAAGGTTCCCATAGATCCTTAGGTCGAAGGACCAATAATATGCACTAGTGTAAGTGGGAGAACTTCCCACTATGGCTATCTAGTAGATTCTTCAAGTGGGTATTCAATACCTTGTTCTCTAACAAACATCCACTAACATGCATCCATATCTCATATGGGATTGCTCATAGAACAGAGCAACATCCAACTCTTGAATTTATGTATCATTAGTGCAAGTCTATCTAGATCTTAGATGCCCTATCTCTTGAGATCTTATGACTTGAAAGGTTTAAGATCATGGTCATATAAGACTTATTCCATAATTATTGTCTACTACATAACCAAGTCCTACAATTTAGTGTGATCTAAGGGCTTCATCTAAATGCTAGTGAAGTAATAAAGGGCATAAAGTGAAAATAGCCATATAAGCAATATCATTTAAACCAAATTATTTCACAAGGAAATAGTTTTATAAGGCCATTCTAATTGGCTTGTTGGATACAATTCCAATAATCTCCCACTTGCCGTAATGCCAATGCCCACAGCCTTAAGGGGCATCTTCTTAAAATGTCCTTCAAATACTTTTTGCGTTAAGGGTTTTGTCAGTAGATCTGTTATATTCTCTTTCGAGACAACTCTCTCTACTTAGATATCACCTCTATTAATGATCTACTGGATCAAATGATATCATCTCAAAATGTGCTTAGATCTCTGATGAGATCTTGGTTATTTAGCTTAGCTACTTTCCCGTTGTTCTCACAAAAGACAATTATTGGCTCAGCAATAATAGGTACTACATTCAACTCTTAAATAAAGTTTTTCATCCAAACACCTTCCTTTGGAGTTTCTAAAGCTGCAATATATTTTGCCTCAATGGTAGAGTCAGTTGTGGTGTCTTGTTGGAATTCTTCCAACTCACTCTAAATCCATAAGTGAATTTTAGATCATCTACATTAGATTGGAAATTTGAATCCAAAAATCCCTTGAGTTTCATTTCTCAATTATTGTATACCAAAAATAAGTCCTTAGTCTTTCTCTAGTACTTAAGGATTGTTTTCACTGCTATCAAGTAACTCTCATCGAGATTGAATTAGAACTCACTTGTAACATTTAGCGAGTGTGCCATATTCGATCTTATACGTTGAACTGCTTGCATTATGCTCTCTATAGTAGAGGTATAAGGTAAGTGGGACATTTTTTGTCTCTCTTCCTCTATTTTGGGGGTCATAAACTTGGAGAGACAAATGCTATGTCCTATGAAAAAGAATCCCTTCTTGGATTCTTCCATACTAAACCTCTTTAGTATTTTATCAATGCACAGGGTTTAGGAAAACCCTAGCATTCTCTTCAATATTTCTCTATAGATACATATTTTTAATACGTAAAATGCGTCTCCCAAATTCTTCTTGAAAAATTAAGTAGATAACCATGCTTTAGTATACTCTAACATTCCTACCACATTCCTAATGAAAAGAATGTCATTAACATAAAGCACAATAAACTGTACACTACTCCCATTGGCCTTCATATGCACACATGGTTCGTACACATTTTTGGCAAAGCTAAACGATTTGACTATCTTGTCAAAATGCATATTTTAACTTTGGGATGCTTGTTTGAGTCTATAAATAGATCTCTAGAGTTTACAAACCTTTTGCTCATTCCTCTTGGATGTGAAACCTTGTGGTTGCTCTATATAGATTTCTTCTTCAATATCTCCATTGAGGAAAGCAATTTTCACATCCATTTTCCATTTCTCATCATCATAATATGCCATTATGGCAAGTAAAATTTGAATGGATTTAAGCATAGCGCCGATGAAAAGGTTTCCTTAAAATTAATACTGGGTTTTTAAGTATAACCATTTGCTGCTAGTCATACTTTAAAAGTAACTACTTCTCCATCAACTCCTAGTTTTTGCTTATAGATCCACTTGTAATCAATGAGAATTATTTCCTTTGGTAGATCTACCAAAGTCCATACTTTGTTAGAGCACATAGAGTCCATTTCAGATCTCATGACTTCAAGCTAACATCCTGAGTCTATGTCCAACATAGCTTCCTACTAGGTCTTTGGATTGTTATTTGATTAGCTTATCTCATGAAGATATCCCAATATTTTGGGTTGTTTCTTGATTCAGTCCAACCTTCTTAGAGGTTGTGTGTGAAACTCTTGTAACTTACTTATTTCCACCACTCATGGGATTTCATGGTCATCATGAACTTCATCAAGTTCAACAACAATATCATTTCTATCTAATAGAAATTGCTTTTCCAAAAAGTAGGCATTTCTTAAAACAAACACCTTTTGTTCCAAGGTTTATAAAAGTAATAACCCATAGACTCTCTTAAGTATCCCACAAACTTGCACAAGATGAATGTACTATCCAATTTGTCTCCCACTGTCCATCTCACATAAGTGGGAGACCCATAAACCTTAAAATAATGGTAAGAGGGTGCTTTGCCATACCACATCTCATGTGGCATTTGTGGCATCGACTTCGAAGGTACTACACTTAGTAACTTCACTGCCATTTCCAAGGCGTATCCCTAAAAGGATATGAGCACATTGAAAAAGCTCATCATAAAATGTATCATGTACAACAAAGTACAATTTCTCTTTTCATTTACTCCATTATATTGGGGTGTGCTTGGTAGAGTCCATTGAGAGAGAATTCCATTCTCTTTTAGATAATCCAAGAATTCGGTACTTAAGTCTTCTCCCTCTCAATCGGATCAAAGAGCTTTAATACTAAGTCCCTTTTAATTTTCTAATTCATTCCTACACACTTTGAACTTTTTGAAGGCTTTAAACTTATAATTCATAAGATACACATGTCCAAAACGACTATAATCATTAGTGAATGTGACAAAGTAAAAATAGCCTTCTATTTTACTAACTCTTAGTAGACCACAAACATCTGTATCGATCAAATGCAAAGGATTTATGGAGCACTTTGTTTGTTCTACAAAGAAGCCTTGGTCATTTTTCCCTTCAAACAATATTCACAAGTAGAAATGTCCTCAATGTCACTAACATGAAATGCTTAGAGAGCTTCTAACTTGTTCATCCTATTTTAGAAATATGCCTAAGTCTTGCATGCCATAGAATGACATCTTCTTAGTTATTTAATTTTCTTTTACTTGATTGAATGTGCATTAGTGAAGGTTAAGAATCAAATATGTACAATTCGTTAACTCATGTACCTTGAACAATTAAAGAACCATTCTTTAACACCTTCAACTTCCCATTTAATATAGAAAAATCAAATCCTTCATTATTGATATGGGACAGCCCAACAGGCCCAATAGACCCTTCTACAAATGAGACAGCAATTGAGGC
>JACGDI010005507.1:316793-370018 GCA_014898725.1 Jacaranda copaia
TGAATCGACCTCCGATTGCAAGTGGGACAAGTTGAACCTTTCTGCAATGATTATACGCGGCAGCGGATATGACTGCTGCCAACGAATATAACCGCTTCCAACAACTCTGACAACCCTACCGACAACTTTGGCAGAGGCGCACTCCTACTGATATGACTATCCAGAAAAATAAGAGATTGCGCCACCTGGCATAGCCCCGAGATCTGGGCAGAAAAGACTACCAAACCCCGGTCATGGGAAAAACCCAAGTACACCTGATAAGGGTACTTGGGTAAAATCACACTCTCATCAAATTATAAATTCTACAAGCACCACCACACTCAAGGTAATGTAATTATACTATTCACTACACACTTACTCTATACTCTCCGTCCTATCAAAAATCTGACTTGAGCGTCGGAGTACCTTAGCCGGGGCACCTCACCTAGTTTACGTTTGCTCTTGGTTGCAGATCTCAAGCCCAATAACATTGAAATCCACCAGAGTTCTAGACCGATAAGCTTTTTGCAGCATCAATTATTAAGAATAGAAATTGCAAAAATATTTTTAACAAAGTGGTGTACATAATAAACTAGATTAAGTACAATACAAGCATTCCCCAAGTTGAACTTCATAACACCTTAGAACATGGCAGCAGCTCTTGTTCCATGTCATAGGAGGAGGATCATATCCCCTTCACGAGGAATTTTTCTTGTTTCCATTCGCTATAACATATTATAAAGGAAAGAACCACATGCAGTATCAAATACCCATGAGGAAGAATTAGTCATCAAATGTACCTCAAAGAAGTACGTACCCTTCTCAGGGGTTGCGAGGTAAGCTTTGTAATTTCTTTTCCAATGTCCATTTTTACTGCAATAAAAGCAACTTGCTTTTGTTTTAGCCTTTTTCCTGGCCCTCCTAAAACTTTTATTGAGTTACTTCCCTTTGGAGAAAGAACTCTTCTTCCACTTACCCCCTTTTCTTAGGCCCCTAGGCCCTTTCAACTTGGAGAAAGAAGCAAGTATAAGAAGCCTTTTTCATCAACACCACAGCAGTCGCAAGCATGTTTATCAATTTGTTAATCATTACCTCCTGCTTGGGTATATTGAAGTTCATAATGAATTGGTCGAATGATGGGGGCAATGACTAGAGGATCAAATCCACGTAAAGGTTATTGTCTATGATAGCATTAAGTTGTCCAAGCTTCTCGATGAGTCTAATCATCTTGAGCTTATGATCATGGATGTTCGAACTCTCTACCATCCTTAATCCAAAGAGCTCTTTTGACAAAGTGACCATTTTGTGTCTTTATTGCATATCATACAACTTTTGTAGGTGCTTGTAGATCTCACTTGCATATTTCATATGCTCATGAGTCTCTTGCAGCTCGTTAGTTAATGATGTCATCATGAGATATATCACTTGTAGATCATTATCTACAAATTTAGTGAACACTTCACAAGCCTCATCAAAAGGGTCATCACCTAATGTGTCTGGCGGACTTTTATCAAGGACATAAGTCCTTTTTTCAAAGTCAAAAATTATCTTATGGTTTCTCAAGCAATCTTGGAAGTTAAGCACAATGAGTTTATTAGTTTTCAAAATGCTTGCTAGTATATTTTTAGCCATTTTATTTTGAAGATTTCAAAAATCTACATGAGGCCAAAAAAGAGTATAAGCATATGATTGAATATTGATATTTGAAAACATATTCATGATCTTTCAAGTATGTTTTTCTCCTACTATTTTATCAAATCCTTCACCCTTAAGAAGAATTCAAAAAATCATATTTCCTAGTGAGAATCAAGATCCTAAGGACTTGTAAGTAAACTACCATGACCGGATGTATATCCACAAACAATCTAAAGGTAAGTAACTTTTGCTAATTGCATCTTATGCAACTCTTCATATGTTGCTTCACCTTTCATCTAGATCCCCTATAATGATGACATATACATTACTTGGTGTTACGTTGAACCTACCAATCAAGCTTTAATTTGAGACAGACACTACAAAATCCCCCATGACCGAGTATACAATGTATAGGCATTCTCAATTCAAAGTACATCATATGTTAAATATGTGGTCATTGCTTTCCATCTAAGTGTGACCCCAGACCGGATGTATATCACACAAAGATGGAAACATCATCATGCCACATACTGTTGATAGAAGGCATGGATTAATTAAAACTCTTTTAATTTGCATCCATTTTGACTTAATATTTCAAAAGCGCTTAAACATTCTAAGTGGAGGGTTTTTCTTACAAAGATCTCATCATTTTTATTTTCTTATTTAGGTTTTCTATATTTTAAACATGCATATCATACATCAATAGAATATGAAAAGCATAAGAAAGTAAATGTGCCTAGCATGCTCCCAGGGTGGGATGACATTATGCCTAACCAAGTGATGCACTTAGAGCTATAAGTGCAACACTCGATTAATTTTAAGTGGGTTGATTAAACCTAGCTATTACATGAGTATATCCCCATACATTCATAAGTCTTCAAGCCTCCATAGATCTTCTTTGCCCCTTGCAACTTTTACAAGAGAAAGGAAACCTCACTCCTACTAATTCTACTCTCATAACTTTTATAAGATAGAACAAAGAGGCATGTAAGTCCCATTTAATACAAGCTATTTCAACATCTTGAAACAAATAAAATCAATATTAAAGACTCATGATCATCCCCATTCATTCATCATCCATTTAACAATTAAATGAATAATAAATAAATCTAGAATTGACATTCAATCCCAACAATTAAATGCTTATCTTATAAACAAATAATTGGTCAAGCATAACAATTATGCATCAAGTAGAAGATTAACTTTAACAAGTCTTTAAAAAGCAATAAAAAATGTCAAACATAATTTTGAGAGCTTGCACATCACTTGTGCATCTAATGTGTGTGCGATAGTTCACTTTTGATCATAAAAAAGAGTTAAAAAATGAAGGAATTTCAGCCAAGACCAAAACTGGCCACTACCCGCCTAAACTGCGCATGCTACTGCACAACAGGCACACACTTGGCACACTCGCTGTTGGCAAGCGCTTAGCCAAGATAGGGCAGCTTGCCTTGTTTTAAGATCTCATCCGTGTCACTTCAATTTTTGACAACTTGTCATACACCAAAAAATTAAAAATGGTGTCCAAACACTATAACATACATTTAGATGAAATTTCAAAATCAAAACATCTTTCAAAATTGAAATTTCAAGCCTCCAAACATGCTTTTAAAAACAAGTTCAAGTGAGAATCATATTCTCCAAAAACCTCTAGGATAACTCCAATCAAATTGGATCCAAAAATGATCAAAATAATTTTAGCCAATATACAATTTGTTATATCAACATATAACAACTAATGTTAAATCAACATTCAACATTAGAAGACATGAATTAAAACATACTAATTACATTAATTAATACTTAGAACACATAATAGCATGCTTTCAATTCATCAACCAAGGAGCCACAAACAACATCTTCCAAACACTACAATCCATCATACGAATTGAGAATTTGGTGAATTTGATCAACCCATCGCATGAATCAATCAATCAAAAAAATCCAAATCATATCATAAATTAGACTCCAATACCACTTGAAAGCAAGAGTAGTGCTAGGATACAATAATTAAAACATCAAAAGCTAAAATTAACTAAGCTACTCAAGATAGCAAAGACCTAAACATGATCATGATTTAGATTTAGGAAGAGAATTACCTTAATTAGCTTAATTCCAAGGTGAAAATGAAGAACTCTTCTTAAATCCAAAATTTGCCAAGTAGCAGCACAACAAAATCAATGCAACTTTTGAATGAGTCAAGCTTCTCCAAAAATTCCAAAAACATTCCAGCAGCTCCTCAACTCTTTGATAGTACCCCCATAAATACCCGTTCGAGTTTGGGGACTAAAAATACTTGATCTGAACGGGCAATACCCAATAGGGTTGGGTTGGGTACCCCCAAACCCAAACTTGATGCCCACTCCTACTCACAAATGGATCTCCAAAGGCTTAGCAAACCATTTGTTTTGCTTTTATCAATATGAACCACATACCAAAGCAATTTCCTATCATTCCTCACAATTAGCTGAAGATTGAGAGGAGCGATGAGAAAGATGGCCAATTTATGCATTATAGAAGAAAAGAGAGGTGAACTTCAACATAAGAATGAACAACCAGAAAATGGAGGACAAAATTGTGAGAATCTAATTCTTCACAAGAGTTATGAGTGTGACCGTCCACCCTCACCTCTATATATATATAAAAAGAGTATAGGGTGATGCCAAGTTGGCATCACACCTTCCTCAAGGTAGGGAGGGGATCGCCAATATGGTTGTAATGCATGCAAGTTGGCAAATTCAAATCTAATTTGAATTTGTGTACATTTCAATTTTATTTTAAATCTAATTTCAAGCTAATTAAAATGTCACACCAAATAAACCATTCTTTTGAATTTTCCTCCAAAAAGTATTCTTCTCATTAATTAAATTAAGTAATTTAATTTAATTAATTAACCTTTGACTTAACTTTGAAGTCAATAAGCTTAACTCTTTAAGCTTACTTCACCAATTAATGGTCACATAGCACCAAATAATTAACTCTTTAATTATTAATCTAATTTAACTCTTAAATTAGTTGATCAATTTGACACTTAAATTAATCAAGTCAAGTAAGACCTCATTTTTTAATCATCCCTAAAATGGGTCATGGAGCAAATTTTCTAACACTTAGAAAGTTCTTCCAACATTTAGGAAATCCTATTATCTTTTGTGTGTGACCCAATGGATTCTAAAATTTATTGGACATGAGCTCACAACTCCTTGTGACTTTTGAATATCATATACTCATTTTAATTTAAACTCCTTTAAATTGTGTCGACTTAATTTAATTAATTTCTATTAATTGAAGAGTACCCAATCTCCAATGTCAATGTCCAACCTCAAACCCATAGAGCCCAACTAATTAACTGAAATTAATACTTTTGGAGAACTAATGTAACTCAATGCATACCATGCAAATATGGTCCTTTCGTCTCCTATCTCCCGAAATAGGCCTAGGGCGAGATATTTACCGACTTCTTAATAGCCTCAATACTATGTCTTTATTCTCAATATTTGATTCCATTGTATGACCTCATCTTTGGAAAATTCTTTTTCCAAATTATCATACCACCTTGCGCAAGGATTTCTTTGAATCGATTATTATATAATACATAGGAGATGCACTTGCCTTTCACAAAGATGAGGAGTCGGATTCCATCTTAGACTTCACAAACCCCCATGCCTAGTAGCTCATGTCCCATTTCTACCCGAATAGCCTGCTAGGTGACCAAGAAGGAGTCAAAGCATGAGGACCAAACATAAGATTACCATGGATCCTTAAGTCAAAGGTCTAGTAATATGCTCTAGCATAGGTGGGAAAACTTGTCACTACGGCTATCTAGTGGACTCTTCTTGTGGGTATTCAGTGCCTTGTTCTCTAACAAGCACTCACTAACATATATCCATATCTCATATGAGATCACTCATGGAAGAGAGCAATATCCAACTCTTAGATTTATGCATCATTTGTGCAAATCTATTAAGATTTTAGATGCCTTATCTTTTAAGATCTTATAACTTGGAAGATTTCAGATCACGATCATCTGACTTATTCCATTATTACCATCTAATACGTAACCAAATCCCATAGTTTAGTCTGATCTAAAGTTTTCAATAAAATGCTAGTGAAGTAATAAAGAGCATAATATAAAGATGATCACATGAGAAATATCATTCAATCAAGATTGTTTTACAAGAAAATAGTTTTACAAGGCCAATCTAATTAGCTTGCTTGGCACTATTCCAACAGCCTTCCATCACGCTTTCTAATAAATTCCCACCTACGCCAGCAAACTTTAAAACCAACCATACTATTACCTTTCTCTCAACTCAAGGAACATGCTCATATCAAGAACTCCCAAAATTAGCTGGTGGAACAAGTGAAAATTGAAACAGAAAGACCACGGCAGTGGGCAGTGGCTGTTGCAGTAGCTCCAATGGCGGGAAATTAAATTTGGGCAGCAAGTTTTAACGTTTTCAGCTCAAGGTTAAGATGGTAGTTTCAATGCCAAGTTCCACTCAATGATGGCAAAGTAATTGAAAGAATTGGGAGGTGGCGACTGGAGGTGGAGCTAGAAGTTACGGGTGAAATTTGGAGGCTAGTGTAGCAATAAGATCTAGTAATCGAAAATTTAAAAAATAAAATTAACTAGACTACATAAGCTAACAAGGGTCTAAACATGCTAATGATTTAGAACCTTGATTTGCTAAAATCCAAGAAGATAATGAAGAACTCTTCTTCAATCCAGAAACTGTCACACAGCCAACGCAGCACATTCGGATCAACATTTGACCAAGCAAATCAACTCTGAATTGATTGAAACTTGCACCAAAAGATCACCCACTCCATGATGTATATACAGTCCAGAAATCACTCTAATTAAAATTCGGCAAGTCCCCAAAATACTGCTCGAAGCGGACTGCTAGAAACTGGATCTCCAAAAGGCATAGCAATCCAATTGTCTTGCCTCTAATGATAAGATCCACACACCAATGCTACACCAATTCCTCTCACTATTAGCTGGAGAACAATGAGAAGAACATGCAAGGATGAAGGCTAGAATTTTGGAGGTAGGAGAAAAGAAAGTGAAGCTTCAACTCATGACGCTACACTTGAAAATTGGAGGGAAATTTAGAGAGAATCTAATTCACATGGAATGTGATGTCTTACATCATATATGGCGGCCCCTCTCTACATCTATATATAGAGGGAGGATGGTGTGATGCTAATGTGGCATCACACCTTCCTCAAGATGGGGGGGACCGCCCAATTGTCTTGCAAGTTGCCAAGACATGTGAATTATGTATCTGTATCTGAATTTTATTTGGATCTTCATTTCATCTTATGAATCCAAATAAATTCTAATACCACACCAAAGAAACATTTCATTTGAATTTTTCTTCCAAAATTAATTCTCCATATTAATTAAATTAAACTCCTTTAATTTAATTAAATTGATTTAACTATGTAAGTCAATTAGCTTAACTCTGTAAGCTAACAATTGTAAACTTATAAAGTTAACTTGACCAATTGATAAATGTTTGGCACCAAATAATTAACTCCTTAATTATTGGTCTTAATTTAACTTCTTAAATTAATTAGATCAATTTAACAATTAAATTGATCAACCCAAAGATAAACACAACTTTTGTGTTAATTGGTCAACCTCCAAAATTGATCATGTGAGACGTTTTCTAACTCTTAGAGAATTCCCCTTCATTGCCTAGATATGCAATTGGCTTTTTTGTATGACCCATTAAGTTTTATTATTCATTGGACATGGGCCCACAATCATTGTGACTTTTGAATATCGAATATTCATTTTAGCTTAAACTCCTTTAAACTAATCAGCTAAATTCAATTAATCTCATTAATTGAAGAACAGCCAATCTCCATGGTCAGTGTCTAACCTCAAGCCCATGAAGCTCAACTAATTATCTAAAATGAATACTTTTGGAGAACTATTCTAGCTCTACATGTATCATGCAAATACAATTCTTTCATCTCTTATCTCCCAAAAAAGGCTTAAGGCAGGTTATTTGCCGACTCCCTAATAGCTTCGATACTATATTTTTATTCCTAATGTTCAATTTTAGTTTATGACCTCATCTTTGGAAAACTCTTTTTTCAAAATATTACATTGCTTTGCACAAAGACTTCTTAGAATCAATCATTATAGAATATATAAGAGATGCACTTACTCTTCACAAAGACAAAAAGTCAAATTCCATCTTAGATCTCACAAACCTTCATATCTAGCAGCTCATGCCTAATCACCACCCAAACGGCCCGCTAGTTGACCAAGGAAGAGTCAAAGCATAAGGAGCAAACATAAGGCTACCATGGATCCTCAAGTTAAAGAACTAATTATATACACTAGCATAAGCTAGAGAACTTGTCACTATTGATTTACCACTATGGCTATCTAGTGGATTCTCCAAGCGGACCTACAATTCCTTGTTCTTTGACAAGCTCCCTCTAACATATACCCATGTCTCATATAGCTTTACTCATGAAATAGAGTAATATCCAACTCTTTTATGAGTCATTAGTGCAAGTCTATCTGAATCTTAGATGTCCTATCTTGTAAGATCATATGACTTAAAAGATTTAAGATCACAACTATATAAGACTTATTCTATGATCACAATCCAGTGTGTGACCAAGTCCCATAATCTTGTGTGATCTAGAGCTTTATCCAAATGCCAGTGAAGTTAAAATAAGCATAAGATAAAGATGGCCATATAAAGAATATCATTCAATCAAGATTATATCATAATTTAAATAGTTTACAAAGCTAAACTAATTGGTTTGTGAGGTACTATTCCAATAAAATTGACTAGTGAATCGACGACGGATTCATAAATTAACTTGGGGATTTTGTACAGCTCAATGACACACATAGTTTGGCAACGACCATGGACAACTCTGATGGCAGTGGGCAATGATAGCGCCTCTAGTGGACTAAGGGCAAAAACTTTATGCCGACATCAAGAGCACATGTGTGGTGGTCATGGACTACGAATAGGATTAATAATTAAGCAATTTGGTAAAACCTTGGTTAAAACAATAAATTGTTACCCATTGGAGTTTGGATGAATTGTTGAGATATATTTCTATTTATTCTAGTATGGTTTGGATAAGAATTATAATTTCAAATAGAAACATTTAGATATATATATAAGTTGTGTGCAATGGTAGTGGGCACATATTGGTAATTAGACATATAATTATTACTAATTAAGTTAATCTGGATAATTAAAACCCTAATTTTGAGTAACATTATAAGTATTGTTTGTTAATAGAAAATTTGAGAAATTCCCATAAATAGAATTTATGTATTAAACATAGGCTTTGAATATCAAATTGTGTATTATTGATGTCGAGATGAAATAGTGGCCCAAAACTAATAAACTCCTCATTAATACTATTTAACGACACTAGTATGTTTTAAGGGGATAATGTACATTACCTTGGAAATAAAATTTATAATTGTTTATACAAGCCAGAACTATATTAATTCTAGTAAAATAACTGAGACAATTGAAAGAAGCAAAATATTTCAAAAATAATTACTGTACTCGAGCTGGATCGAAGATTTAATTAAGAAAAATACTTCTCAAAGTAGGAAATTTATGATATTAAGATATATTAATAGTCTAATTACTTTCAAAAAAGTATTACATAAGTATATTGATATTTATATGCATTTTACTGGAATAGGTTATTGGAATCCAGGGTCTTCAGGACCATAAGGCGTGGTTAGCATTGTTGTGGATTTCAAATGTCAGATTTTAGCCATTTCTTTCTAAGAAAAGAATCATGTCCTTTGATGGTACATCTTAGCTTGTTCACTCATGCATGCTTGATTACAATCGTTTTGGTGTCTAGAACATCCTGCTGGGATTATATGGTCTTGTCATTTATACCCTATAACCTTGTCAGCTAACCCCTCACTCCTTGTTAACTTTCTGTGAATGTGTCTTAAATGGTCTTGCCAACCCATTTACCTTATCATTTTTTCAAGCTTATTATTATCTATGTAATTAGAACAACCTTGCTAGCCGATATATTATGTTACTTGTATTTACTATTTAGCATTCGATTATGTTCATCTTTAGGATTTTGAATTATACTCCCACCATTAGCTTTATGGCATGTCACCCCTGGGAATGCCTTTAGGATGTTTCTTATGCACAGAGACATCATGGGAGGTTAGGCTTAAGACTTGGTTTGAAAAGACAATCAGGCAAAATGGACTAAGCATAACTGGTTTGCCAGCTAGTACCCACTCACAATCCTGACTCATAAGTAGCAAGAGAGTGCTGTTTATGAGTAGAGCGATCCGGCATATGGCCAGCTATGCCATATGTTAGTTAAGTTATTCTAAACTAAGTACTCGAGAAATTGAGAGATAATGAAGATTTTGTGATAGGTTTGTTTCCTATTATGTTTGTTATGAGAGCAATAAGGTTGGATTTTGCCACCAGTTTTGCTAAGATTTGAAAATAGTTTATGTTATGTTATATTTTATTATGTCATGTCGTTATCATTACATACATCGTTTGTTGGAGTCCCTGTTTTGTCAATACATTATTTACCAATTTCTAATATCTTAGCTTTTTCCATTATTTTACCTCATTTGTGTACTGATTTTGTTAGAGATAATTTCATTAGTTTTCCTTTGACCTTATATGGTACCCCTCACTAAGTCCTTAAAACTACCCCTCTTGCTGTCTCTTAAGTCTTTCCCAGATAGGACCTGACAGAGGGCAAAAAGTCTTATGCTTACTTAAGAACTGATGTGTATAGTTTTGTAACAGGTTAGATGTTTATGTACTTATGGACTTAACATGTTTTACATCCGACTCTTAGTTGTCTAGGACTTTTAGGATATGTTATTTAAAACTAACTATACAAGTTTGAAGTTACCTTCTCGTATGTAAATATCTATATGCTTTTAGGCCTTATAATTTCAGTTTATTTTGATCAATACCTTTTAGGTGTTATGCATTAGGATTGAATGAGTAATATCTTAGGTCAAGTCCCTACCCTAACTAGGGTACTACAGAGGTGGTATCAGAGCCTAGGTTTAGTGATGAATTATGTATATATGTATGTGGGCAAGATTCTTATGTCAATATTAATGGGATTAATGAAGAGTAAACATGATTTTTAGGAACTAGTTAGGGTGTTAACTCTTGGGAAATGTGTTTAATACTTAGAGGTAGGAAATTATACCTGGGATGACTGACCAATCTATAATCTTCACTTCTGAGAATTGAGCATCAAACTTTAGAATGAGAATAAATCCTTTAGGTGTTTTATGTACTGATTGAAAGGCCCTAATGTGATTTATAAAAATTTAGAAAGGAAATTTAATCAGTATGATGTTAATGAGACAAATTTACATATTACAAGATGATAGGTGATCATAGGAAAGGAAAGAAGCCCATGGGAAATGGGGTTGAGGACTTAAAGTTAGAAATACAAAGACTCCAATGATTATGTTGAGTTTATAAGGAGTAAATTGAAGAAACACCTTGAGAATTAGAGATGAGATGTAATGAGAATTTTCATCCAAAAGGTTCGACCCAATAGCAAGAGGCTGTATTAGCAGAGCTTGCTAAAAAGCAAGAAAGGGAAAATGAGAGAATGAAGATAGCTAATGGTTATATTGAAAAGCTTTGTGTAGTGTGGGCTCAAATAGAAGATACCTTTAGGGTTATGGAGTCAAACCATTGAAAAATAGTCTTTGTGACTCATATTATCGTGGATGAGGTTAGAAAGATGTTGGCACACTACAAAAGCATCATGGACCAGATTATCGATAATGAGCTAGTGCCAAAAATAGGACCCTCTAGAGTGTATCTCTCTCTAGAGCCAAGAGCCGGAGAAGGCATTTGTATCGAAGAGGTGCAATAGGGAAACCCTGAGGGAGGTCCTGAGGGGAACCTTATGGACATACTCAAGAAGGAACTCGAGAAGATCCTAAGAAAGAGCAACTACAGAAGGCACCACCATGAATAGAGAACCTACAAGTCGAGGCACCATATGAAGAAGACCCCCTACTAAGACGTTGCAGGGGAAGGACATAGAGGACGAGATTATGGGGGATGAAGAGATAGATACGGAGTTTGATAAAGAGAATAAAGAGATAGGTATGGAATTTAAGGAAAAGGATGAAGATGTAGAGGTAGAAGAGGAAGAAGAGTTAGATATTATCGATGTTAAGGACTAATGTGTTGAGGTCCCATGTATGTATAAATATGATTATATATATATATATATGAAACTACTATTTAAAGAATTGGATCAGACTAGGCAGTCGAATCAATTAGACCATTGACCGCCCTATGAATTGATCCGATTTTGAGTAAAAATCGGTAGATTGAAAAAAGTCATGCTATTTTGTTAAAACTATCTGAACCAACGATTGAACCATTTGAACTATAGAACCATTCATGATTTATCAGAACCAAAGCAGTTTATTTATTCTATACTCCCATTAAATTTTAGCATAATCAACACTTTTTTTTAATTTTTTTGGCCTAATATGTGAACCTCCAAAGGTAAGGTACATTTTAAAAAGTCAAAACCCTAAAACACTCAAACAAATCTACAAAATAAAAGCCCCAAATCAATTCTAACATTCTAATTTTTAAATCCAACTAGAAGGTTGAAACCCTTAGTCCCATACCCAACCTATGTGCTCTTAACTCTTTTCCTATAAGTTCAAATTTATTAAGTCAAACAATATAATTTAGACTCTTTATGTTTTATATTGGTATTTTATTGACTTTTTAATAATATGTAAAATATAATATATATATATATATATATTATGTCATTATGACAGCACAGTTTAATTTTAGCTCAATTACAGTTTGACCAGCGATTAGACCAGTAAACTATGAATTGGTAAGTTTTTTTATTCAATGAATAGTTTGATTTTTCAAACAGTATGTGAAACTAAGTAGTAGTTATACCTATTAAACTTGGAATAGGTTTAGAATAAATTGAAATCATAGAAATAGTTACAAGCCAATTTGTTTTGTCCGAAAGGAAAGGGAAAATGAGCTCCATTTACTTCAAATCAAAACAACTTTGATTAAAACTTAGACTAATTACAAATTAAAATGAAAATAAAACTACTTGCCAAGTAAAATGAAGCAAGCTAAACTATACAATTCAAAAATGTGTTTAAAGGAGAAAAGATGATTAGTTTCCAGACTCTATTTGGCAGCAATGAACGAATCACTGCAATAGCATATAGGAAAGCTTCCTCATTTAAGGTTTGTCGAGATCGAGTGCAGCTGCATAAAATCTAAAAAATGAGTGATTGTTTCATTTCTTTAACAGCCCAAGAAACTCTAAATAGCATGCTAGAACAGAAACAGCAACGCAAATCCAAGAAACATCATGAATCACAAAACTTTATACCATATTCTAACCAAAAGCCAAGGGGTTACAGCCTATAAAATCATAAAATTCTGAACATTTTTAATCCAAAAAACCAAGTTCAACCTATAGACCCGGTAGCCAAGCAGGTTTCCAAGCGAAAAAAACACAATGTTCTGAACCATATCTCTAATTCTAGCAAAACAACCAAAAGAACCCACAGCCTCATTGCATATTATGAGTGTATAACAGCAAGACAAATCCCTAAGAACTATGCTATGATAGAAAGCATTGCTTAAATCTAAAATTTGGTCAATTTTGTTCTTCCATGTGAAGAATAATGAGAACTTTCCTTGGGAGCTAAAACTTTTGGAAAATAGAACTATTGTCTGCTAAACATGCTTGTTTTGCAAAGATATCAACTGCTACATTTCCTTTGTGATAAATATGAGAGAAAGTTACATGTAGGGGACTATGGAAGCTCCTCTTCTTACCAATAATCTAGGTAAAGGACCAATGGTGAGGCTAATTATTTGAAATCAAATGTAAAGTTGCTGGGACGTCTATTTCCTCGATTATCTTTGTGAAATTCCATTCTGAGCATATTTCCCAGCCTTTTAAGAATGTTAATGGTTCGGCCAAATTATTAGCAGTATTTCTCAATATGCCTATTATTCCAGCCATACCAAGATTCTCTTGTGATACGCCATCTATATTCAGCTTGAAGCAACTAGGATCAAGAGGTTTCCATCTAATTATCTTGCATAATGGTTCTTCTTGGCAAGGGAAGACAATTGTAAAGGCAGTTGTAGTAGACGCGTCTCCATTCTAGTGGTTAAGCTTAAAAAATTAGCCTTGAACATAGTAAGGATCTACAATTGGATTCTCCATATGGTTTTCTCCTAGATAAATTTGATTTATTTATCTTTATCCTCATTCCTTGTGTACCATACAAATTAGCACACAAGAGTAAGCACATTGGTCCAGATGTGCACCTTTGCACCTGCAAAAGACCTTAGCTTCTAGGATTGAAATAATAAAGATATGTTAGTCATGTCAACTATAACAAAATGAAACAAATTAGCAAAACAAGTCCACACTTTAGTAGCAAGTTCACAAGAAATGAAAAGGTGATAAATTTTTTCAAACTCACAACAGTGTTGGCACTTAGATACGAGAAAAATACCTTTTTCTTAGAGTTTTTGGTCTGATGGGATTATATTATGGAGGATACGTCAAGTAAAAACTGAAATGGAAAGTGTTAAGAGGTTATTCCACATAGAGGAAAAGGGAAGATTTTGATGGCCAGGTTGTTTTAGGTACCACCGGGTGCTTTTAATAGGAAAGAGACCATTAGGGGAGAGTTTCTAGTAAGGCTTATCTTTGGAAAGATTAAAGATTGGAACTGAGATGACTTGGGAAGCAATGTCAAGTAGCAACACTTCTTCTAATTTCTATAGATTCCATTCTCTATTGTTCTAGAAAGAGTAAACTAGAATGTCTGAAGATTGAGCTGATTATAAAATGGAACTAAGAGATCTTTGCCATACAGCAATCATTCTAAAAGGAAATTTTACCTTCTCCAATAGTCTGAAATATGAGTCCATCAACTTCTTCACTCATTAAGTAAAGTCTTTTCCACACAAAGAAGTTACAGGGAGACACTTTAACTCGAAGAGGATGATAATAGTTGTAATATTTTTTCTTCAAAAATTCAGCCCAAAGAGATACTTGGCATCTGAACTTACACCAAAGCTTGTATGTGGAAGCAACGATAGTGTCAGAAAGGCTTTCAACATTCAAACCACCCTCTTGATAAAGAAGACACATTCTATTCCAAGATCACCATTATATTTTCTTCCTATCATCAGTTGAACCCCAGAAATATTAATTAAACAATCTCTCAAGCTCCAAGAGAAAGGATTTTGGAGGATCCATGATTTGGATGATATGGATAGGAATGGAAAAAAGCGTGCCTTTTATAAGTGTAAGCCTTCCCCTAAGGGAAAGTTTGGTATGTTCCCAGCCTATGAACCTTTTTTTGACTTTATCTAATAAAGAGCCTCCAAGATAGGTAAAAGGAAGGGACTGTTAAGTATATCCACTATTTTTGGAGAACTTTTGTAGGTAATGAATGAGCTTTTAGAAGAGTAGATGAGCTATCCAGTAATCTCTTCATACTTTGTGCAAACGTGGTTAAACAATTGAAAATACTTCAGTTTGACCCTAAGAAAAACTATAGTGTATTTGACATATGTAAGATGGTTGAATCTCAAATTCCTCCTTAGATTAAAATACAACTCTTAGTGCCTCTAGAAAAGGGCTACCAAGTTCCTAGAAAAAAATTCTATTGTATTTATGAACAAGCTAGGAGAGAGTGGATCACCTTGTTAAGGCCTCTCCAAGATTGAAAAAACCTAAATTATAGCCATTAACTCGAATGGAAAAGCAACAAGAACTTATTAGATTGTTAGCTAACTTGATCCAAATATTGGGAAACTAAATTTAGTTAAAATAGCTTGAATAGTACCCCCAGTCGATTCAATCATATGCTTTTTTCCATATCAAGCTTCAGAACTATATTTTCTTTGTCTTAAACCAATGCATAAACCATATATTTTGCTAAAAGGATATTTTCATGAATCAAACACCCTAGAACAAAGCCACTTTGTGTATGAGAGATAATGAATGGGAGTATTTGAGAAAGTTTGGAACACATAAGTTTGGATAAAATTTTATTGGTGGTGTTACAAAGGCTAATGGGGCAAAAGTGTTTACAACTTGGAGGGTTTCAATTTTTGGGATTAAAGTAATAGTTGTGGATGTGAAGTTTTTAGGCAAGGGGGTTCCTTGAGAAAAATTTTGAGCAGCTTCAATTACACCTTGACAAGCAATGTCCCAACAACTATGACAAAACTTAGAGTTGAAGCCATCAAGCTTGACTATACTATTTACACTAATGTCAAAAGCAACCTATTTAATGCCTTTAGAAAATGATGGAGAAGATAGATTACTCAAGTCCAAAGAAGCTAATATGTTTAGGATACACTCGAAATCATTCATAGTGTAATTACCCTCTTAACTAGTGAGTAAATTCTCAAAATAGGTAGCAGTTGAATTTAAAATTTGGTTTTGGTTGGTAAGGGTCTAGCCATTGTCTAAGATGGCAAATATTCTGCCTTTAGTTTACTTATTTTTAACCATACTTTGGAAGAACTTCGTGTTCCTCTCTCTTTTTTGTAACCATTTGCATGCCGCCTTTGCTTTCCAAAAATCATCTTCCATTGATGGAATAATGGCCAACACAGCATTTCATCTTTTCAAGTTGATCAAATTAGATGAAGTAGGATCAAAGTCATACTTTTGTTCTACTTGGGCAACCATATCTTTAGCATCTTTAATCCATGTGAACACATTACGAAACATTTATTTTTTTCCATCTTTTCAAGACTTTTTTAAGTCTCACTAGCTTAACAAATAATTTAAGCATTCCTCATTCAACCATCAGTTGTGACCAATTTTTCTCCGCAACATCTAAGAAGTCATGGTGTCTAATCCACATATGCAAAAATCTGAAACTTGTTGTACTAGGAGATGTATTTAAGTCTAAAAAGGAATGCAAGGACCATAATGATCAGAGCATGTTCTGGAGGTGTGCTAAACCTTGGTAGTGTTGAAGCTTTCAAGTTACTCAAATAAATATAACACCCTATTAAGTCTTTCCCGAACAAAGTTCCCAGTCGACATGAATGGTAATCTCTCAAAACCCAAATCATCAAGGCCATAATCCATGATTATTTCACAAAACTCCTCAACTACTGATATATCAAGAAAAGCTCCTTCTTTCTTTTCTTCAACACACTTGACAATATTAAAATCACATCCTACGAGCTATAGGAGGGAATTGTTAGAATCTCATCTCAAATCATCCCAAAGTGCTTGTCACCTAATTTTGCTGCATTTGGCATCTATAAAGGAGCACATAAGCTCAATAGGCCAAAACTTAGAGGAAATACAGACATAAATTATTTCAATAGTATTACACAAAAAAGTGACTTCAAAGGAATCCTTATAGATGCACCAAATTTCATTGCTGATATTAGCAAAATTTCTATTCAGAGCTAATCTTCTTAGCATAAAGACTATGTCCAGCTGGATATTTGGTTCAATCAATACTAGAAATTTGATTTTTTTTCATCTCTAACCATGCCATGCTCCACTCTTTTAGATAATTTATTTCCAATACCCCTAATGTTCCAGATTAAGAAATTCATCATTTTTGGGATAAAGATGTTTTGGATCTTTCATATTTTTGGGTTAGAGCTTGGTCTTTTTTTTGGCTTGATTTTAGTTGTGGGGAGTGTTGAAATAGTGGCCTACAATCTAATGAGATTGGCCTTGTAAAAGCTATTTCCTTGTAAAAACAATTTTGATTGAATGATATTCTTTATATGGCCATCTTCATCTTATATTTTATTTCACTCCACTGGAATTTGGATGAAGCCCTTAGATCACCTAAGACTATGGAACTTGGTTCGGTGATGATTGAATAAATCTCACATGGTCATGATCTTAAATATTTCAAGTCATAGGATCGTATGAGATAGGACATCTAAGATCCAAATAGACTTGCACTAATGATGCATAAATACAAAAGTTGGAGATTGTTCTGTTCCATGAGCAACTATATGAGATACGGCCTATGCATGTTAGTATGTGTTTGTTAGAGAACAAGGTACTGAAGATTCACTGGAGAATCTACTAGATAGCCATAGTGACAAGTCGGTAGTAGCTAGTTTTGCTACTTATGCTGTGCATATTATTAGTCCTCTGACATGAGGATCCATGGTAACCTTGTGTTCAATCCTCATACTTTGACTCTTTCTTAACCACCTAGCGGGTCTTTCAGGTTGATATTGGGTTTACGCTATTTGGCATAGAGGTTTGTAAGATCCAAGATGAAAGCTAACACCTTATTGTTGTAAAGGATGAGTATATTCTCTGTGTATTTTATAATGATCGATTCTCATAAATTCTTGCGCAAGGTGGTATGACAATTTAGAAAAGGAGTTTTTCAAAGATGATATCACATAATGGGATCGAACATTGAGATTAAAGGCATAGCATCAAGGCTATTAGGGAGTCGACAAATATCTTACCCTAGGCCTCTTTCAGGAGATAGGAGATAGAAGGACCATATTTGCATGACACACATAGAGCGATGATGGTTCTCCAAAATATTCATTTTGGTCAATTAGTTAGGCTACATGGGTTTGAGGTTGGACATCAACCATGAAGATTGAGTACTTTTTAATTAATGAGGTGAAATAAATTGAGTCGATTGGTTTAGAAGGAGTTTTAAACTAAAATGAATATGAGATATTCAAAAGTCACACAGAGTTGTGAGCCCATGTCTAATAAATGGCAGAACCTATTGGATCACACACAAAATTCAATTAGCTTTCTAATTAATGGAGAAAATTTCCTGATTGTTAGAAAAAAATTTCTCCTTGAAGATCGATTTTTAAGTACCAAGTTTGAAGGTCAATTTTGGCTTGATTAATTTAAGTGTTAAATTAATCAACTACTTTAAGGAGTTAAATTAGACCAATAATTATGGAGTTAATTATTTGGCATCAACATGACCATCAATTGGCTAAGGAGTTAAGTTAGTTTGACTGAAAGAGTCGAGTCAAAGAATAATTAATTAAATTAAAGTTTAATTTGATTAATTGGGAAGAATGAATTTTGGAAGAAACATTCAAATAATGAGTTCATTTGAGTTAGCATCTTAATTAATTTGGAATTAGATTCCGAATGTAATTAAAATGCACATGAAATTCAAATGAGATTTAAATTTAATTTGCCACCTTAGCAACCACACTTGGCCGCCCGTCCTGCCCCCCCCCCAATGCATTCTGTGATGCCACCTTGGCATCACACATTTTTAGCATCTATATATAGATATAAAAAGAGATGGCTGACCAATATCACAATTGGTGTGAAGAATTAGATTTTTTGCAAAATTTCTTTCAAAACCATCTTGCATGCATGGCATTCATATGTTGAAATCTTTGCTCTCTTCTTTTTCCCTCCAACATAAAATTGGCCTCCACCATTATTGTATCTTTGGTCTTACTCCAACTTATCGACCATATATTTTGGAGATCCATCAGCATAGAGTCTAGTTTGGAGAATTTCTCCAGGGAGTTCCAAAAATATTTTTGATCCAAAGTTTTTTACATAGAGTTGTTCAAGGTGTTGCGAAGTTTGAGTAATTTTTTTGGAATTTTTGGTGGAGTTTTGGTTGGGCGATTTTTGCGCTCTTCCAGCTACGCCAATTGCAAACAATTGATGCAATAGTAAAGGGTTCACTAGTCTCTTCTTGGATTTTACTTCTCAAGGTAATGCTCTCACCAAATCTAAAACCCTAGCTTGATTAGATCCATGATATTCTTGTAAGCACTAGTTAATTTCATACTTTTGCAGTTTTGATAATTGGATCCTAGTACTTTACTTGCTTTTAGGGAGTTGCCAATAGATTTGGACCAAGCTATCCTTTGCCTGTTTTGAGTATCACCAAATATATCAATATGGAAAGGTGGTTTAAGAAGGGGAGATAAGGTTAGGATAGGTTGATTGGCCACATACGATTCAAGTTTTTTAAATAATTATAGGTTAGTCAGTGAGGTAGGACAGGTTTTGGGATTTTAATATAGTATGGTGTGAGTTGTTTGGGCAAATAAAGCTGGAAAGTCATCTTTGTTGAAAATAGTGTTCAATCCAAAATCTTCATCCACATGAGGACATATAATTATAGCTTTCTCAACATTAATAATAGAAGAGCAATTTCCAACAACATCAATAAAAATTTCAACACCATTCACAGAAGAGTAGTTTTCAACAATATTAATCAAAGTTTCATTATCATTAACGAGATGACAGATTCCAACTAGCTCAGGGTAACTAGTTTCAACATTATTATAGCTGATATCAATGTGAACCCCCTAGAAGAATTAATGACTTTTTCCACATAAACCACCCCAAGAGAATCAATGAGTTTTTCCATAAACAAACCATCAAAACTCAAAACCACAAAATTATTTATCCTAGTAGGGCAATTATCTCTTTTCTCATTAAGTTTGCCAGAAGGGCAATTGTCTCTTTTCTCATTAAGTTTGCCAGAAGCAAAATTAAAACCATTTGGTTGATCTCCTTTAATAATAGATTTAACAATAACAAAATAAGACTTAGAGTCGTGCATTTTTTCAAAATCATGAATAGACCTTAGATTATTATCAATTTGCTCAACAACACCATATCTTTGTAAAATTGCTAAAGAATTTGATACATGGAGATGCTTTGAAATTAATATGATTTTCCTCTTTTCAAATTGCGGAACACCACTAGACTCCCCTATCGCTTTTCCCACTGCAATTATTATTCTCTTTCCCCTATCATCATTTTCAGGCTTTTTGGGCTTTCTAAACACCCTTCTTAAAGCAGGTCTGGGGGCATTGCCCATGATGTAGCAAGAATTAAGATATATGACATAAGTATGGTTTTATAAGTTTGAAGTTACCTTCTTGTATGTAAATATCTGTGCTTTTAGGCTTTATAATTTTAGTTTATTTTAATTTTTTCCTTTTTGGTGTTATATAGGACTGAATAAGTAGTATGTTAGGTCAAGATAGAGGGAACTATATGTATTCTCTATTGATGGATGCCCAAAAGAATACCTTAGAGAGGCATAATTGGTTAAGCTTCCAATTTGCTGTGTTTGTCCAAAGTTTCCACGAAGAGACTAGTTTTGGCAAGAAACGTTAGCAAAGTAGCCTATTCTACAAACTCTAGATCTCTATAAAATGGAAACCATTGGAATACAATTACATCATTACACATATTAGCTCTTCTAGTCATTAATATATATGGTTGGCTTCATAAATCACTTCATTTCTACAATGATCCTTTTAGGCTTTGCTCATATCACTCTCCATGAAGTTCATGGGTTTGCCTACTCTTTCCCTAATAATGTATAGAGTATTCCCAAAATTATTCATATTAGCACTAGTTTACAATAATTTATGTTATAATATTTATGTCTACATCAATCATAAGAATAAACAAGTTAAATGTTGAATATATATAATGCAATTGCTAAGACGAGCATTTGTTATGGAAAGCTTGGTGATAATTTGCCATCTCCATCAAAAGTTATGGCTCTATACAAAGGAAATAACATCTAGAGAATGAGAATCTACGATCCCTACAAACTGACTCTCTAAACTTTGAGTGGTTCCAACATTAAGTTCATCATTGGAGTTCTAAATAATAATCTCTAGAATCTACTTTCTAGCTAAGACAACGCAAATGCTTGGGTCCAAAATAATGTAATTAACTATCCAAATGTTAGGTTTAAGCACATTGCAATCGGAAACAAAGTTAGCCCTTTAAGAGAAGACAAAGCTCAGTATGTTTAATTCATCCTCTCAGTCATGCAGAATATGTATAATGTTATTTCTACAGCTAAGCTGGCAAACCAAATTAGAATTTACACTATTGTCAAAATTTGAATACTTGAAAACTTTTGTCCTTCGACAGATAAGGTGTTTAGATCCAATGTTATGCCATATCTTCAACCTATCATTATGTTTTTAGTTCACAATTATGCCACTTTACTTGTCAATATATCTTTACTTTGCTTACATTCATAATAAAACATAGATTGATATTTGATACACTCTCTTCATGCCTAACAGAATCATCATTCCTGATGGCACACAATATCAGAATCTTTTCTATGCCATTTTGGATGCCATGTATGCAGCACTAGAAAAGAGTGGCAACCCATCACTAGAAATTGTGGTGGCAAAGACTGGTTGGCCGTCAATTGGAAGATTTATAACACAAACTTGATTTAGCGTGTAAGAAATGGAATGCCCAAGAAAATTATGTGGCCCATATAGGCATACATTTTTACTATATTAGACGAAAATCAAAAAGAAGGGCCCAAGCATAAGAGGCATTTTAGCCTTTTTTGGCCGAATAGATCACCCCAAGTATCTAATTAGTTTCAACTACTTTTCATTACACATATGACATGAAGTGTCTCATGGAATAAGGATAGTAATCTATAGTTATCTCTATCTAAATAAGGAATGTTATAGTTTGTCTGAGCAATATTACTGATGGATTGAAATTATTTTCTTTCTTGATGGACTATTTTGCTGTTACTTAAACTTTTCTATTCATACTTATTTTTCTGTTCTTTTTTTTCCTCTTCTTAGAATTAATGATCTATTAAGGCGTTAATAATTAGCACACTAACTGCGTCTTGTTAATTAGCCTAATCCTTTGATCAAATGCTTGGTCAATCTTTTGGGTTATTACTTCCAATGCCTAGCAGATTTTAGTGGTGAGCACACTCAAGATTGAAGGGTGCTGCATTAGATAAATTTTTTAGCCCTTAATATCATCATTGCAAGCAACACACCAAATATATATAATATTGTGGGCATTGAAATTTTATAGGGATGAATTACCATCTGATAGTCCAAACAAATTGGCTATTGATTTCGAACTCAAATTAAAGTCCACAATAAATATAGGCTTTATACAATAAATCAATCCATGACGAATAGCAGAATTCTTATTTATCTTAGATTAGCTAATTGGACCATAAATTCATTCTCTTAGATCTCCTCTTTGACTACTTTTTATGAAGTTACTCCAAGAGCTAGTGCTTGCTATCTAAGAATTGCTACATAGATCTCATCGAAAATATATTAATGCTTCTTAAGACTTCTTCAGGAACAGTGAAGTCACTAGATGAATTGCAAAGTAAAAGCAAATTCAGGTGTGAATTTTTCTTCATTGATATGGGCTTGGCCCTCTCCTCACCACTATGGGAACCATAGCATGTTGGGAATGGTGCATTAGTAAACTAAACCCATCTCAAACCATATTCAAACCTAAGAGAAGACTCAAACTCTAAATCATTGAACCTTAATTTATGCCAATAAAAGAAGGTACTAGGAGACAAACCACACCACATAAAATCCAAACATCAAGCTCTCCAAAGTTTGAGCTTTTGCTACAATGAAGTGCCACAAGCACAAGCATTCTACATCTTTTTCAAATGCATATAAATCCTAAAGACCTTGAAATTAAAATAAATATTTGATTTCAAGATAGTTCATGATTTCATTTAATAAGTTAGAAGAGAATTACACATTTGATTCAAAAATAAGCATCAAGCCCTTAAATCATACTTCAAAGTGAAGAATTAGAGGAATTAATCTTCAATTGTTTAGACAGTTTTGAGAGATTGTAACCACTTTTATTTTAAATTAAATATTTGATTATCCATATTTTTCCTATCTTATAATATCTTTTGCAGACACAAAATTTGTTCAAACAAATGTCTAGCATGCTTATTGGGACAATCTTTGCTTCTCATCACGTTCCCTACGTCAAAGTTTCAATCATCATTTCTAAATATTCCATGGCACCCAAGATAAATCAAGCCACAATCATCAACTAGAAGACGCTATGCATATTATTGTTGCAACTGGTCATTCCTCTAATGGGGGCAAGAGCATTGATACCACTCCATCGAATGGGTCAAACTTAACAAGTCATAAGATTAACTTCAAATCATCTCCTTTTGTTTCTCTACATGTTACAATAACTGAAACAACTACTATAGATAAACAACTGGCTCAAATGTCTCAAGCTATTGCTAATCTACAAAAGAATATGGAAGATAAAAACCTCTAGGTTGCCTAACTGACAAGCAAATACAGTACTCAAATATTAGGGAGCATACCCAAAATCATTCCTCCTCTCTGAACTATCTTGACAAAAAAGAAACAAATGGACAAAACACCATTAGGCATGACGTTTTGCAAAAATCCAACTATTCTGCAAATTTCATTGCTACATTATCCTTTCATCAATTGCAAGATATGGTAACTAACACCATCAGAGCTTAATATAGTGAACCTTAACAAAACTTGATTGTGTACTCAAAATCGTACACTGAGCGCGTGATATGCCTTAAGGATGTCAATAGACTACCAGCCACCAAAGCTCCAATAGTTCAATATGAAAAGCAATCTGAAGCAACATATTGCCCATTTTATGGAAACATACAATATTAAAAGAACTAATGTTAACTTCCTTATGAAACAACGTGTGAGATTGCCAAAAGGAAATGTATTTGATTGGTACATTGACTTGGAGCCTAATTCCATTAATAGTTTGGAATAAATTGACAGGGAATTCTTGAACTGCTTCTACAGTGCCCATCGAATGATAAGTATGATTGAGCTTACCAATGCAAAGCAATCGAAAGATGAGCCAATCATTGACTACATCAACCATTTGTGTGAATTAAGTCTAAATTGAAAGGATAAGAGGTTAGAAATTTCAGTAAAAGAAATGTGCATCCAAGGGATACATTAGGGGCTTCTCTATGTCTTCCAAGGGATCAAACCCCAAAGTTTTGAGGAATTTGCTACCCGTGCTCATGATATGGAATTGAGCATTGTAAACTATATAGTTATTTTTTTGGTGGACTTCCAAAAGAAAGATAAAAAGGACTCAAAGGAAGAAGAAGAGTCCACCAAAGCTATTATGAAAAAATACATAGCAATTAAAGCAACTCCTCTAAAAATCTCTACGAGCAGTAAAGGTGGCAAGCTTAAGGATCAATGTATTTTAAATTAAAGCACTTACCTACATTGAAAGAATTACTAGAAAAGAAATATATATTCCTTGGCACGAATGTGCTTTAAATATTTAAGCTACCTAAGCTAAAATATCCCAAAAATGTTGGGAAGGGAAATAACCCAAAATACTACAAATGCGATCCTATTATTGGCCATCCTGTAGAAAAATGCTTTAAGATCAGGAAAACAATCATGGCATTAGCAAAACATGGAAAGATAACCTTGACACTTAAGATATGGTGAATACAAATATTGTTAATGCTTGCAACTATCGCAAATGTTACTTCAAGTAAAAAAAAAATATTTTTCCCACTCATGGGGCGTTAAAGATGCTTAAATTTGAAAGTATAAACTCAATTTTCTTTGAATCAATTGATAAAATGAAAAAGTTAGATAGAATTTCTATTTTTGAAAATGAAGATGATGGTAAGTGGATTCTCGTAATGCTCAGCAAAAGCAAAAGCAATGTGTTCATTAGCTTCACCTATCACTCGTAAGAAAACAACATCTAACCAAGCATCTTCAACCGAAAGTAATTAGAGTTTTGAAAACCTTTTGAGCAAAGTTGAAAAATTCATTGAGGAGCTGCTACTAGAGTCATATAACTAAAAGTGACTTTTTCCTATGAAATATTTTTAACAAAAGGTCAAAATGGCATTTGCCATATCTAGCAAGATAGAGAGCTAGTGTTTTATTTTTTTATGTTACTGCTGTATTTATAGATTAAGATTTGTTAATGGGTCAAAACCTTACAACTGACCACTTTTTTATGCAAAATCAAAAAGTCAATAGCATACACATAGATGGAGGATCAATAGTTAATATTATGCTAAAATCTATTATGAAATAATTGGGAATCATAGTTAAGGACTTATCTCACAACCGCCTAACTATTTAAAGTTTCAATCAAGGAAGACATCAAAGCTAATAGAATAATTCGCATAAACCTCACTATTGGAGAACTGAAAGCAAATAATTTATTTCATGTTATTGATGTAAGGACTTCTTATAGCCTTCATCAATTCTTCAAGTATTCAAGAAATAGAGAAATAGTGAAAGTAGATACTGATATAAAGTTATTCATATAGACAAAGTCATACTTTGCAGAAGCCAAGCTATATCTAGATAGAGCCTTACTAAAAAAAATATTACCTTTAAAGGCTCCAATCTATCATCCTATTGAGTATATCAATGTTCGGCCCATGACTCTAGAATGTAATGGTGAAAAGTCAAAGAAGTTGATTACTAATAAAACCTTAACAAGCAAAGTTGTTGAATCAAATGAATATCTAATCTACTAATAGTACATTATATTCTTTGATTACATCAGAAAGAATGGCAAAAGTCATTTGAAGGATACATTTCATCATTGAAAAATGAAAGACAACAAATAAAGGATGTAGGATTAGATGACTGCCAAATTATAAAATAGAGTTGATCATAGTCAGCTTGAACTTAAGAACCTGAATTAAATTTCCTTCTAATAGAGCCCAAGATCAAAAAATTTGCAAGACGTTTGATCTAACAGCATATAGTCTTTTGGCTAAGTTTGATATGAGTTCTAATTCGTCTGAACTAAGGGAGTTGAAATTTAAGGTGACCAAAGAAAATATGCACGACCTCAGCAAAGCACAATAAAAATTACATAGTCAACAATTCATGTTGATCAGCCAAGGATTGGCTCTAGAGTTGCAGCAAGTACATGTGATAAGGAAAGATAAGTTCACTGGCATCCAACACATCACCGAAGGAAAAGATGAAAACTGTAGAAATCAAAAGTCAAGTGATCATCATATCTTTGTATTCAATCAACTAAGCGTTCATAGCACCCGGCCTTCTATTTTTTGAAAAATTGTGTGTCATTAATCAAACTCTATAAAGGGCTAACTATAAGTTATCATCTAAAAGGTCTTGTTTCAATTGACATACAAACAATATTGTAAGAAACAATAAGAAATGAAGTATTTGTGATAAGACTAATATGGTGGGGTCAAAGGTTGAAAGACAGACTCTTTTCACACCTCAACTAAGCGAAGCCAAATCCACATTCTAATTATCCACATAAACAGGCCGATGATGGTAAAGCAACATATCATAAGACATTCTCCTAATGAGAATAACAAAATAAAAACTAAAGTTGAGATCAATATCAACTTTAATTATAAAAATGTTTAGAGGAATCAAACTCTCAATATCTTGAAGAGTTCACTAGACTAATTATGGTTGTTTTGTGGAACCACAAGTTACCATAGATAGATAACAATGTTTATCCCAATTGTGAAAGCAGAGGGGGCTTTACAATGAAATGTTGCATTCCAAGAGTAAAAACTATAAACATTATTGGATCTTATAATGAAGAAGATGATGAGACACATTCATGTTATCATATTGTTATTAATGAAGAGTCTCATTTAGACATCTCTAAAGATGAGATCCAAAAAACTCAACAGCAACTTGAGTGCTACCAAGCTTGCCTGACAAGAGTATTCAACAAGCAAGTTTGCCCTTGATCATTTCAAGTTTGAGATCTAATCCTAAAATTGAGGAAGCCCATTACTATTACCTAATGAATAGAAAATAAAGTTATTTCAAAGTGAGATGGCTTTTATATGGTGAAAGAAGCTTACAAAATAGTGTGTACGAATTAGTGAATGAGGATATACTATGCATAAAACCTATAAATGGCAAATTTCAGAGAAAAAAAGAGCGCTAGTGAGAGAAAGTTGGTAAATGCTCTGCCTTCTCTCTACAATTCTGCCCCTCCCTACTTTCGATCACTTTCGCCCCTTCCATCCTTGGTGGCTTTAATCATCTTGGCATGTTGCTGCCCAATCTTCACTTCGGTCTGCCGGCGGCTGAGCTCTTAGCTCTGCCGATTTGACTCTCTTGGGTCCATTTGGTCGAATATGGTTCACTCCAGACCTTCATCGGATTCTGGACAGGATGGCACTCGAACATCGTTGCCTACTGCCTCCGGCAATGATGGTTCTAGTCAAATGAAAGAGCAACTCTCGCTGGTTTTGCCAGTCCGATCAACTGGAGATACAGAGCTAAATCCCGGTTTGAATTTGAATTTTTCCAGTGATGCTTTCCCCCCACTGCCTGCCAGGGAAGGTGTGAAAAATCCGCTGCCAGGCATGACAGGCGCGAAAATTCCGTTGTCAGTCAAAGTTGGTGTGGAAAACCCAGAACCATATCAGGTGTCCCGCCCAAACACAGCAGGCAATGCCTTCTAACCTGAGGGTAAAGACCCCAAATTATCCGATGGGGTCAACATGAATCCATCAGCTGTCAAATCATTTGCTAATGCTGTCCGCCAAAATTGTGATGAGCTACTATGTGCTAATCCTGAAGAAACGGTCTTCTTCTCTCCTAATGATGCTAAACTCGATAAGATCTCATCCCGAGATGGAAGGCCGCATATCTCATTTTCAGAAATGGAGCTGGAAGATCTATCTTTGGATTTTAAATTTGCCCTCATTGGAAAATTCTCATTCGGATTGCCCAAGTTTCTAAATATCGTGAAATTTTTTGAAAAATTGAAGCTTAGCGGGGGATTCTCGGTCCGTATCATCAACCCAAAGCATATCGTTGTGGTTCTTAGCAACCCAACTGACTATTCTTGTTTTCGTCTCCGACGGGAATGGATGGTTGACGGTTTACCAATGAGAACACTTGCATGGACGCTAGAGTTTGACCCATCTCATGAGTCGTCCATTGCACCAATTTGGGTTCGTATCCCTGAGCTTCCTTTGAATCTTTTCAATAGAAGATCCCTCTTATCTATCACTGAATCCATTGGAAGGCCGTTGAAGCTGGATGAAGCTACCTTGAATCGTGCCCGAATGAGTTATGCAAGGATCTGTGTGGAGATGGACCTTAGCATGACACTGCCAGTTGAGATTTCTATTGAGCAAGGATTACACCTTCAGATTCTTAAACTGATCTATGAAAGGGTGCCGAGCTATTGCTCGCATTATCATCATGTGGGGCACAATGATGACTCATGCTATATTAAGGGCACGACCCCCTGACCAATATCGAAACGGGTTTTCAATCGGCAAAGGGACACAGATGGGATGGAGAAGGGTAAATGAATTGTTGAAACCCCCTTGACAGCGGCAATCAATGAAAACCTAGCGGGTTCGAGTCGCACGGCCCCTTCTTGTGATGATCGTTTGGAACCCGAGCAATCAATTATCTAGGTCAGTAATGTTTTTAATGCTTCGGCTAATTCTATGCCCGAAAATGATACCCACGAGAACTCTTTATGTGAATTACCGGGCGATTGTTATACTATGTCGAAGAAGGAGGATGATGTCCTAAGTAATGCCAAATTGGATAGAATTGGCCCCAGTCAACCTCAAAAAGCCAAAAAACACAAGTCCCACAAACCATCCACGCCAACCCCAAATGCTCCTAAACTTGGCCTATCTAATCTTCAAGATAACCCTACCACTTCGACTAGAAAAACCAAGCCTAAAACCAAAAAATCCTATGTTAACCCCATGCCAGAGTCGGATCCTCAACTCGGCCTATCTATTCCGGCCAGGGCCACAGTCACTAACACTCAAACTGCCCTTGATGATACTAGTGTTAGTACCATGCCCCCTCAAGCTGTCTCAGACAGTGAAATGCTCTCTCAGCCAGTACCGCCAGAAAAGCCACCAGTCCCAATAGCCAAAAAACCCAAAAAAGATAAAACCAACCAAAACACTAAAACCAACACCACTCATCCTCAATGACCAACATCATTATTTGGAATGTGCGTGGGATTGGTAACTCAAAAAGTCAACGAATTGTTCATAATTTGGTAAAGGAACATAAGCCGCTTGTTTTGGTAATCATTGAACAAAAGATTGATTTAGATGCACTTTTTATGTCTTAGAGATTGGAGTTTAGTTGTGCAATTGCTAATGTTAGCAAAAAGATTTGGTGCCTTTATCATGATGATCTTAAAATGGAGGTTCTTTTTTACTCTGATCAATTATTGCATGTTAATTTGTCTTGTAACGCTTGGCCGAGCCCTATTGTTTGTTCCTTTGTTTATGGAAAGTGCTCCCGTGCGGAGAGATACGTCCTTTGGGAGGATATTTGACATAATGCTGAAAACTCCCTCCCTTGGCTGGTTGGTGGTGATTTCAATACATTCATTTCGGCTGATGAAAGGAAAGGGGGAGCTATACCTATTGCGGGCGTCATGGAGGATTTCAGCAACCTTATCATGGATTGTGTGTTACATGACATTGGTTTTCATGGACCCCCATTTACATGGACGAGTAAAGGTGTTTAGGAGAGACTTGATAGAGCCTTGTTCTCTTCTTCATAGATTTCTTCTTTTTCGATGTCGAAAGTCTTACACCTTGCCAGGGCTCACTCAGACCATCATGCTCTACTTATCTCTTTTGAAACTCGTACTAATAAATTGCCTTGTAGTTTTTGATTTTAGCGTATGTGGACATAGCACCACGGCTTTCTAGAAGAGGTGCGTCAATGTTAGAACCACCAGCCCCGGGGCAAGGTATGAATCGCCTTTATTCTAAACTTTTGAGACTCAAATCTTCTCTTAAGTTGTGGAACCAGGTGGTTTTTGGCAACCTCTTCTCTAAGCTGGATGAGGCAAGGGCACAAGTTGCTCATGCTGAGGAGGCTTTTGACGCGGATCCTACATCGCAATGCTTGATTGAACTCAAACGCTTTAATGCGGTGTTTGCCAATGCCCTTGCTATGGTAGAGGATTTTTGGAAGCAAAAATCGGCCTCCAAATGGATTAAGGAGGGTGAAAGGAATTTGGCTTTCTTTCATGCTTTGGTAAAGAAGAAACACATTAAGGGGGCAATCTTCCAGATCAATGACAATGGTGTAACTTGGTCTTCTCCTGAAGAGATTCAGGTTTCAGCGGCATCTTATTTTGAGCATTTGCTGACTGGTCAAGAGAGGCAATTGAGCTTCGACTCACTTGATTGCATTCCTACGCTACTCAATGACATTGAAGGCAGCAACCTTGTTAGAATTCCTTCAATTGAAGAGATTAAAAATGCAGTTTTCAGCATATGCCCCGATAGCACGGTGGGTCCTGATAGGTTTTGTGCTAAGTTCTACCAAGTATCTTGGGATATCATCCAGCATAATGTTGTCGCTGCTGTTCAAGATTTCTTTCTTGGTTCTAAGGTACCGAGGGGTTTTTTGGCCACTACTATAACTCTCATCCCCAAAATTGAATCTCCTACTACTTGGAAGGATTTTCGCCCTATTAGTCTCTGTAACACTTCTTGCAAAATTCTCTCAAAAGTCATGTGCATGAGACTTGCCAATATCTTGCCTATTCTTGTTTCGCCCCACCAAAGTGGCTTTATCCAAGGACGTCTCATCTCAGACAACATCCTTCTGGCTCAAGAGATGGTGCACAGCCTTAGCAAAAATAAGGACAATTTGATTCTAAAATTAGATCTCCCAAAGGCTTATGATCGGGTCAATTGGGAGGTTCTTTTTGCGGTCATGAAGAAATTTGGCTTCCCTCTACACTAGATTCATCTTGTTAGAGGTCTTGTCACTAATTGTTGGTTCTTGGTCCTTGTTAATGGCGGCTTGGCTGGGTTTTTCAAGTCGGAAAGAGGTCTTCGGCAAGGTGACCCTTTATCTCCTACTCTATTTATTTTATTTGCTGAGTTACTTTCAAGAGGTATTGACAACCTTTTTATTCGGTATCCCTCACTATTCTTTGATGTGGAGCGGGGTATACATCTGAGCCACCTTGCTTATGTTGACGATATTGTAAGTTTCTCTCGGGCAAAGCGGGAGAATCTACAAATCCTTAAATGCTTCCTCTCAAAATATGAGGAAATCTCGGGACAACTCATTAGCACCTCCAAGTGCTTTTTCATTATGCACAAGGCTACCGAGACAGTTGCTAGCGAAGTGGCAGAGATTCTTGGCTTCTCTCAAAGACACCTCCCGATTTACTACCTTGGAGCTCCTCTCCATAAAGGGAATCAATCATGGAATCTATATGAGCCAGTTATTGCGAAGATCAAAAGGATGCTCTTGAGTTGGAACTTCTCCAAACTCTCCTTAGGAGGTCGGCTTACTCTCATCAAAAGCACTTTATCTTCCATTAGTACTTATATCTTGCAGGTCATGCAACCTCCTAAGAATGTCCTACTGATACTTGAAAGAATTTTTAACTGCTTCTTTTGGGAAACAATCGATACTCGAAGAAAGATACATTGGCGTGCCTGGGAAGCTATGGGCTAACCCTTTGAGGAAAATGGGCTAAATTGTAGAAGTCTTGCCGACACATCTTAGGCCTTCTTGTTTAAATTATGGTGGCATTTTCGAACTCAACCCTCTCTTTGGGTGAACTTCCTTAGAAAGAGATATTGTGGTGCCCGTCATCCTACTTATGCCAAGGTTGCTCCGAGAGACTCCTTTATTTGGAAGAGACTTTGCTCTATTTGGATTGAGGCTGATCGACACATCTTTTAGCTTCTTGGGAAGGGAGACATCAGTTTCTGGCATGATATATGGTATGGGGATGCTTCTATCATTGATCACCTACAATGGCATGACCAGATTGGTAACAAAGTCGTTCCGGTGCATGAGTTTTGGGAGAACGGTACTTGGCATATGGATGTGATCAAGAGAATGCTTCTGAATGACCTAGCTCGGCGCATTTGTTCACTCCCTATACCTAAACCAACTCAGGATAACCCTTATTGGAAGTTGTCTTCTGATGGCCATTTCACCACTAAAAGTGCTTGGAACTCCATTCGGCAGACTCGAGCACTGACCCCCTTGGCAAGAGACTGCTGGAACCTAGCACTTACTCCCACGATCTCCATTTTTATGTGGCGCCTCTTGCAGAACTTAATTCCAACGGATGATAAAATCCAAGCAAGAGGAATTCCTCTTGCTTCTAAATGTCATTTTGCTCGGAGATCAAAACGGTTCAGCATCTCTTTATTGATTGCTCGATTGTCTCGGAGGTTTGGAAATACTTTGCCTCTCTCTTTAATCTTGTCTTGCCAGACACATGGAACATCAAGATGATCTTAATAGCTTGGAGAAATAGTGCTCCAAAAAGTCAAAAATTTGCACATTAGAACGATCCTCCCAATGATTGTGTGTTGGTTCACCTGGTGTTGCCGGAATGACAAAAAGCACAAGAACCTGAGTATCTCTTCACAACGGATTACTTGGCGCATCAATCACTATATTTATATGGCCTGTCAAGCTGGTAATATTCAAGCGAAGCATTGGGCTAGGGACTCTTCGGTTGCAGCTAAATTTGATGTCACTCCTACCCCAAAATAGCTCAAAAGGAGCTGCATTGTTCGTTGGTTATGACCACCTCCGGGCAGACTCAAATTGAATACTGATGGCATGGCAATCGACAATCCAGGCTGTGCGGGTGCTGGCGGGGTTGTACGCGATTCCAGCAATAAGATTCTATTTGCTTTTTTGGAGCCTCTTGGACACCAAAATAATATTTTTGCCGAGCTCTCAGCTATCTTGAGGGGACTGGAAATTTGCAACACAAGACACCTTGATAATATCATTGTGGAAACAGATGCTCTTGTCGTGATCGGTCTCATTACCGAAGCCAACTCGGTACATTAGTCCCTAGCGAACCTAGTCAGACAGATCAAGGTCCTCGCTAGAAACACCAATGCCACTTTCTAGCATATCTTTCGAGAAGGCAACGCCATTGCCGATGCACTTGCCAAGTCAGCATGCACTATGGAACTAGGGCAGATTTTGGATTATGCCAATCTTCCTCTCTATATCAAGCAGCTTCATCGCATAGAAATGCTTGGTTATCCTTACTTTAGAATCTGCTAGTAGATTGCTCTAATCTTTTTGCTTTCGATTTATCTTGTACTAACAATTCAAATCCCATGTAATCATTGTTGATTGATTAATGTATAGGTAGGGGTCCATGCCAAACCCCCCGTCATGACACAGGCGGTTTTATCAAAACAAAAAAAAAATTCTAGAATACTATTATCTATGAAAACGTATACTCCTTGACTCACAAGGCTAAATTGTATATACGTTGCCTACCATTGATAGTGCATATGGATAAACTACTAAATTATTTCACTAAAAGTATTTTATGTGGCTAAAATGTAGAAAATCATCCAAGATGGCTAAGCTATGGATACTCTTGACCCACATGAGCATAAACTATATATGGTATCCACTTCATGAGGCTAAAATGTAGAGATACTTCACTTTATCCAAAGTGACTAAGCTATGGATACTCCTAACTCACATGAGTATAAACTATTATGATCACCCCTCAAGACTAGAAACTTTTTTGAACTACGTGATGATTTGATCCCCTTGATAGGTTATTTAAATAGCTTGGAGTTTCTTTCCAACTTCAGTTATATTTCCAAACTAGTTTCATTTGTCTTAAAGATAGTTAATTTCGTTTGTAAGCTTAAACTAGTTCATTTATTCATTTAATTGTATGTAAGCATGAAGTATAATCTTATTTAGTTGACATCCATGTGAAAAGTGCAAAAAATGCTACATAAAGAAGCAAACGATTAATGTAAAAAATGACTTTTATTGCATATGGGAAAATTGAAGCCTTTTACATCAATGATGAAGGTAAATTTAAAAATAGAAAAAAACAAGTGCTAACTAGCTAAGTTCTCAAGCAAATAAATCAAAAGTTGCTAGATAATGGCAAGATTCTTCAAGTTGTGCCTTCATCCACTTCAAAGTGCTGACCTCTTTGTCAGTTGAAATGAAGTGCTCTCAAGCTTCGAAACTTTTTTCCTCTTGGTGTCTAATTCTTTCTTAATACTGGATAAGTTTTCTTCTACTTTAAGAAAGGATAAATTTGTAAGCTCCTCCTTACTATTCAATTCAGCAAATGTTGTCTTCAGTTCTTCTTCCTATTTAATGATTTAGAGAAGTTGAGTCTTTAGACCATTCACCCTTATAACTCATTCAATTTTTATTGCCTCGACTTCAAAAAGAACTTAATGTGTAAGAAGAAGTACTTTCTCATGAATCTTTTGCATCTTTCTTTGCAATTGAATCCAACTCACCCCTTTTATAGTTGAAAACACCTCAGAGGAAGACTTCAGGTAGCTCAGGAAATGACATATTTTTTATCTTCAGACTTTACAACTCAGGGAAAAAATTCAAAAACTTCAATATTTGTGAGTGGTTATGGTAGAGCATCAAATGTCTTGTTAAGTTATTTGAACAACTTTTTCTCAACAAACAACTTATCTACAATTGCAACACATATGCAATTAGACTCCTTTAAGGTCATATGGTATGTTACAAATAAATACTTACAACTTCACAGTAGAGAAGGTCAGGACGTGTCAACACATTGCAACTCCTTGTCAAATGAGATGACTTCATCATAAAAATCTCCACATATCAACAATCTGCAAGGTCCATGAAAGTCTAATACAGAAATTGATAGTTCTCTAATGGCAATGCACATCATATTTATAGAAAGGCACCACAACTCTAGGAATGCTTGTAGAATGTTCTTATTGTAGGAGAAAACAAAGACACTTGCTACTATGAAATAGACCTATCATCTAAGAAAAAAAGGAATGAAACTATTTTATTGTTTATCTAGTGCTACTATGAAATAGACCTAATTCCACCAAAAAGTGAACCTATTATTCATTGGTGTATTATCGGTGTTCTCTTGTTCAAAAACTAAGATTAGAGAATGAATGTGGGCTTCGTTTCTATTTTTAAGAGAAAGAAAGGAAAGGTAGGAAAAAGGAATGTCTTTCAAAGAATAAATTGCAGCGAGGTCTCTTCATTAAATGAGTGACATGATTGGTTTTTGCTTTCTTGACAAAGGATAGAAAACCCATATTTTTTTTCTCCTTTAGTTGGGAATTGAGGTTGGCACATGATGTATTAGATATTTAAAAAATGGAGAGTTGAGTATCATGGCTCTTTTTTGAATCAAAATCCCATCTTCAATTTTTCATTCTATTGAAATTTATGGACTTCTCAAATTATGTGCATACAATTTATATGATGAAAAGTACTTCAAATCTCATCACTCATTCATGTTTGGTATGTTGTTCTTCGAGCTTTGAAGTGGGAGCATTTGTTAGCATTGAATTTTATGGGATAAATCATCATTTGATAGCCTAAATAAATTTACTATTCATTTGAGTCTCAAATTAAAGTCTATACCATATATGTCCTCAATTGGATTGGTTTACCACTTATAAAGAACATGATGGTGGTAAGGTTTCCATGGTAAACAATGCATCATGTAGAATAATTGGAGTTGACACAGTTAGTATCAGAATGCACAAAAGAATTGTGATGACATTGGCTAAGATGCACCGTGTTCCAGAATTAAAGAATAAATTGATTTCTCTTTGGATGGATAAGAATAGGTGTAATATAGGACTCGAAATGGAGTCCTACCAGTTTTGAAGGGTGTTATGCTGGTTACAAATGGAATGAAAAGCAATGACCTATATATTTTGCAAGGTGGTATGGTTTCTAATACTGTTGTAGCTTTATAAATTATATACTAAAAGAGATACTATGAGATTGCGGCATATGCAGCTTGGGCATATGAATTAGAAAGGGATTTCTAGATTGAGCAAATGAGGTTTGTTTTGTAGATAAAAAACTGGGGAGTTGAATTTTATGACTAGTGTGTTCTTGGGAAGCAATAGAGAGTAAAGTTAAACACAGCCATTATCCAACAAATGATATATTGGATTACATTGATGCTGCATAGAAATAGAATTTGATCTTTTTGAAATCAATAGGTTGAGTTGGGCTTATGCTCTTGGAAGCACCCTAGTAAATTAGTGTTTGAATTAGCAAATAATTGTTTAGATGCCTTCTTTACTTTAAGAGTTGGTATTTATGTTAATTAAGTCCTTGATAGGTTTTAGCCCACTTGAATTTTGGTGCCCATCTTAGTGGGCTTAATTTTGTTAGGCTCATTAGTTTTTTCTTATTTATTTATTTAGCTCCTTATTTGCTTTTTACTCTATTGCCCTTAAGATTGTCTTTTTTTTCCATATCAAAAAATCCCTTACTTTAGATTGAAAATTTACCTTTTGAAATTGAAAATACAACTTGATGGCTAATTATATTTACCTTAAAATAGTAATAAATTTTATTATTTGATTAATTATTTTCTTAATTTTAATTGATTTAATTGATGATTAAATTGACTAATTTTACTCCTCATTGTCATTTTCTTAAGGGAAGCCACTGATTGGGCACTCGTTAGATGATGGCCTTGAAGTGCCTAGGTAGATGCACCCATGGGGTGCATGGCTTAATTTGATAAAGTAAAACAATATCTTGTTTTTGCATAATAAGAAAATCCTTGTTGGTGTTAAGTTTGGTGTTTTCCTTTTTTTTTTTTTTTTTCTCAATGAATCAAGCACTTGACCCTTAATGAAACTTTTTGGCTCATGGGGAGACCAGCTCCAAAGATGGTTGCCTATCTTGGGACTCCACTAGTTGGGGTGTTCATTACCTCGAGCAGCTGCACTAGCATTAGAGTTGCATGGGTTCATGGGTGTTATCTTTCTTATGTTGTTGCAATATTTTCTAAGTTCACAAGTCCTTATTTTGGTGCATCTTGTCATTAAGATATTGTATTGCTTGCTTGCAACTTATTGAGGGTGAGCTTCTAAGGTCTTAGCATTAAAGAGTTGCATTGTGCAACTAAGGCTTTTGGTGAAGTATTATTCTCTACAAATGACTTAAAATTTCTCATAGAGCTTTACACTTTAAAGATCCCTTAGGATCTTTTGCAAAGCTTTTACATTTTGCATATGGCTTAAGCTTCCTCATGGGGTTTTACACTCCGGAGATCCTTTAGGATCTTCAATAGAGCTTCGTGCTCTGCAAGTGACCTTAGAACTTTAATGGAGCTTTATGCACCAGCAAGTAACTTAGAATTTCATTGGAGCTCTTCACTTTGGGATTGCTTAAGATTTTTAGTGGGGTTGTACACTCTATTAATGAATTAAAATTTCCATGAAGCTTCACATTCCAAAGATTGCCTTGGATTTATAGTGGAGCTTTGCACTCTCCAAACAACTTAGAATTTTTTTCTTAACTTTCAAGCTCTAGTGATCTCCTTAGAAATCCATTAGAACTTTGCGCTCCATGTAAGACTTAGAATCTCATGCATTGCTCCATGCTCTAAAGATCGTTTAAGATTTCCAGTAGAGATCCAGTAGAGCTTTACGCTTAATAAACAACTTCAAATTTTTTTTTAAGTGTCATCTATTCTCTTTCTTTCCTTTTAACTCTTTAAGTGCTCATTAAACAATTGCATATTAATTTATCTTTGGGATTATTTTGAGAAAAGGTGGAAGCAAGTCCAATTCAAGCAACATATTAAGTTTAGGGTAGTGTGAATAAGATTGAGACTATCATTGGGTATCGTGTGGTCAAGCAATCAAAATGAAGTGGTCTGCTTAGTGGGTGGACTTGCTTGGAACACACCTAGTGGGTGCCTGGGTTTTGTGGTCACCTAGTGGATGGCTCCTTATAGGGGCTGCCTATTAGGTGGCTCTATTTAAAGGTAGCCAACTAGGTAGTAATAACAACTTAACGCCCATCCCTAGATAGCTACATACTTAGGCATGATCATTTGAGTAGTATTCCAAGGGTTGCTTAGGATTTTCGAATGAGTTTTTTGCTTTACATTGGGGAAGCTTCATATTAGCAAAGCTTAAAAATTTAGCTTAAATTGTTGCAAAGCTACATATTCCAGATATTATTTAGGACCTCTTGGTGGAACTTAACATTTGGTGAATGACTTGGGATTTTTTTGCAAAGCTACATTGTTTGGAGAGTCCCTTTGGGTCTTTTGCAAAGGTGTTTTCTAGAGATCCCTTGATGTCCTCTACTAAATCATTTTGTGTTCCCCTTTGAGGTCTTGTCACAGAGAAGTTCCATTATACACATAAGCTCTTGCCCAAGATGCATTTGGGATCTTACTTTTATGTTACCATTTTTAGCTTCTAAGGGTTCTTATAGTGGATGTGATTTAATTTTTTGTAAGCCCCCTTAAGGGGTCTTTTGGTAGACCTAGTTCTTGCAAGCCCCCCTTGAAGGTCTTGCAATAGTTGTGATTTCTCCATGCTTTTTAAAGGATGTGTCCTAAAGCCATTGTAGAAGATTCAACTATTGCGCTTTGCAAAAGGCTGAGTAGAAGTCAATTCAAGACTTAATCTTTTTCTTTCTTTTTTCTTGCTGAGGACAACTTTATTTTCATTCTTCTTCAATAGTATGTCAGTAATCATTTTTTTTTTTTTGGATAGGTAAGTGCAAGCCAAGCGGTATTTGTTACTTAAGCGTTCTAAATTTGTTACACTTCATTTTTTCTTTCTTCACTAGGGACGTTTGAGTAATTTTTGTGCTCTTCTCATCCTTGACTACTAAGATGACTGCATGGTTTATGCTAGACTTTTTATTCTTTTGTTAGTTACATCTTGTCAACTTTTTATCACTTTTTTGTTTTTTATGCCCATTTCTTTGGATTTTGCTACAGGAAGAGGACATGACCATGAGCCAAGCCCGCTTTGAGGGTCTCACAATAGACTTAACTTTTATAAGCCTCCTTTGAAGGGTCTTACCATAATTACTTGTTGCTAATACATCCCTTGGGTTAGGTTTTATCATTTTCTATGAGATCATGTATAAAAGAAATTTTTTGACTCACTCTTAATAGGATTAAGCTTCACCCTAAAGGCCTTAAGGAAGACAAAACACACATGTAGATCTCTCATGTGGCCTTTCATGATTCTATTTTTATCAACATGCTATTGATGTATTTTTTTCATGTTTCTCCCTATCTACTCCTCATACATACTATTGGAAAATCTTTTCTACATGATTCTCTTATTGCCTAGTCCTAAGCACATGGTATAATAACAAAAGATTCACTAGTTCACCATAAAACAAGTATTCTCTTAAACTTTTATGGCCAATTTGATTCAATTTTACCCTTGATATGTATCAATGAAACTTAAAAGTGTATACCTTGAAGTAGAGTCCACTTAGATATAACTCATCGGTGAGGGAATAGATAATTTGGGTAAGCCTTGTTCAAATGTATTCAGTCAATGCATAGTCACCATTTCTTATTTGACTTTTAAACAAGGACCATATTGGTTAGCCACTATAGATGTTCCATTGAGCATATGTACTTTGCTTCCAACAATCTATCTATTTTTTTTTCTTTATCATTTGATTCCTTTCTAACTTGAACATTCCCTTTTCTGCTTCATTGGAATTATATTGGAGCTAATGTTGAGCTAGTGGGTGTGACATATTTCTTGTAGGTCAATCGTGGTCTAGGTGATAACATTTTTGTTTTTCCTCAAAAGCATATGATCTTGTTTATCTCCTAGGACAAGCTCAACCACTTTTTGCTCTTTATTGGCTTGTAGTCTTACTTCTTTTACCTATGTCTTTTTGTGAAGGGCCATAATAGTTTGCAAGATCTCTTTTACTAAGAGGTTAAGTGATATTTTCTTCCATGTATCAGCCACCATTATTTGTGTGAACTCTAAGGTCTTAAGTTTTCAGGTAGACCTCTTTTGTTAAGGAACTTAATCTTCAAATAATAGATGAATACAATAACTTTAAATACATTTAAACTAGAACTCCCTAAAATGCACTATAAGATGGGGTGTCTTCACCACTAGGAACTTTACCATTTTAGTGTCCCTTTTGAGATGCCATTCCAAAGATAGGGGAAGGATGGCCTTTCTCATGGCATTGACAACGCCCTTGAATTTTGTGAGTGGATGTTGACCTTCTGTATTTACATGTCGCCGATTCTAAGCTATAGAAAGGTGTGGAATGCACCCATCTCATTTCATCAAGGAAATACAAAAATTTGCAGAAGGCACCACACTCCAATACTTGAAGACAAGATTGAGGAATTAGAAAAGAGCATAGTTTGAGAGCTCTCAACACTAAGCTATTCCTCAAGTCCCTATGAAAGAATCCTTGCTCAACTTGTTCTATGTCATCGAAGGAATTAAACCTATTGGGGTTGAAGAAGTGAGTCAGATAAAGAGTGAAAGCATACAAACCCAACTGCAATACAAAGAGTTTACAATAAAACTTAAACGTACTAGAATAATTAGAAAAGAAAGTAGCAAGAGCCCAAATGCAAAGACATATGACTCAAAACTAAGGCCAAAACATATTCAAGTGAGTGGCTTGGTAATAAGAAAAATTGCGGTCTTCAAATTAAGTTGCCACACTTGAAAGGGTAGCTTGTCCCATGCACCAAGAATATAGTAAATCTAAAGAAGTATTATCCTTAAGAATTTATAAATAAATCTAAATTTTCTTTTATCATAATTCCATGCCTTTTTCAAAAAGCTTGCATTATTTTGGCTATCTCAAAATCAACAAAATTATTAATTTTTTAAGTAATAGCAGCTGTATGACTTTTTTTCTCTTTCATTATTATAAAAACATGGCAACTTAACAAATAATCCCCAAAACTTGGAAGACATTCTCCTAGGCCAAAATAATCTGCAAGGCCCCATAGTCCCACACTCTGCTTCCTTGAGGATATTCTGTTTGTTTATCTGCAATAAGTACTTAAATATAATCGTTGTTATTACTAGGTTTATAAAAATTAATATTTTATTAAAATAAAATTTGTTATCATTTATATTTATGTATAACTATGAGTAATAGTTTTCGAATTGCCACTTATTATTATGTTATTAAATATTTGGAGTTGCTCAAAAAAATTAAGTTAACTGCTAGAAATATTTAGTAATTTTAATCTTTACTCTTTGACCAAATTTAAATATTCTTAAAGTTGCCCAAAGACAATCACTGTACTGAACCATTTTTAGAGCCTAAGATAAACAAATTATTATTATCTTAATTTCAATTTTTGTTGAGTGATCAATTGACCTAATAATCTCATCCATACATTTTTATAGATTTGTTTGGTTTGGAATTTGAACTTTAACTAAGTGTGTATGTGCATTTGTAATGTAATAAATAAAATAGAAACTTGGGCTTCCTAGGTCAAATAAAGCAACCAAGGTATAATATGGTATGTAATAAATTACTTATTTAAAGTATATTACCACATACAGTAATTATTTCAATTTCTTTTATTTACATGCTCTAAATGTTTTCAAGTATTTTACGATTTTGATACTCTCAAATTCTGCTCTCGCATCCATCGTAGCTACGGCATTGTATGACTTATCATTTATGATGTTAATTGTAATTTTATGCAAATACTAGCTACGTGAAATTAAGGTAATATTTGGATATATTTTTTATTTAATTTTATTATGTGTTTATTGTGTATTTTGAGAGAATGAATAATGACGGAATTGTGGGAGAATGTGAAATGAAGATTGAGGAATGTGATTGATGTTAGGTTATTATTTTTAAAAATAGTAAAAAATGGGATTTGAGAGTTTTGATATGTTTGGATATATTTTTTAGGGAGCATTTTTTACCATAGATGTCACATCATTACTTTTGTGTTGGTATTTGGAGGTGAAAATTGATATTAAATTTTTTTTTTAATTGTAAGGATATTAATTAAAAGTGTTGTGCACATATGTATGTATGTGTATTTTAGAGATATGATTATGTCATAAATTTGTAATGATTGATGTAATGATTAAGTGGGTTGTATTATAATATTTTATGGATTTTGTTTGTTAGTAGAAAATTTATTTAATTGTAAGTATTATTACTAATAATAATATTAATATTAAAATTATATTTAATAATAATATTGTTGTTGTTGTTGTTGTTGTTGTTGTTGTCGTCGTTGGCATCATTGTCATCGTTTTTGGTCTAATATTATCATGTTTGGCCTTGTTTCCTTGGAATGACGGTGTTCTGGGGAAATGCAAGCAAACAAACCTTTAATATTGTTATTACTATTATTATTATTACACTTTATATTGTACATTTTTCTATGTCATATTGAAAAGCAAGTCGTATTTATGGATACTTTGACAAAAAAAATGTGAAAGAAATGCACAAAACAAATAAAAAGAAAGTGTAATTAAAACCTAATTGTGCTTGAATAAGGGGGTGAGGGAATTAATAATTATGATATATGAATATGAACAGTCGCAATAGAAGTAGTAAAATATAAAGCATAATGTAAAGTAAAATGAACATAAATATCGTACCATGCATCCTCGTCATAATAGGTTGAACTTAAAGATTGGAGTTTATAATATTACTACTTATGTGGGCAAATGATCTGTAACAAATAAATAAAACATCATGATAGGAGTTGGTAGGAAGGGTCATCTAAGATGGAGCCTTCATGTATGCATGAAATTATTAAACTTGACAAAGGTCCTATGCACTAGTGGCGGGTACTGATGCATCTCTTGTCGACCCACCATCAAATAGGTTAGCTGCACAACCCTCAATAAATATGTACCGTAGTGGGAGGTATAGGGGCTCTCTAAATACACAAAAATAGCTCTGCCTAATAGTCTTCTGCACGAGGTACATTACAATTTTCAATTGGAACCATTATCTATATAAACATGTATGCTACATTATGTAAAATGAAAAAAATGGTAAATTTAACTTATATTCCCAATATGTGCCTAGTACAGCACATCAACATGCACCACCATGATGTCGACATTGTACTGCACCCCAGGTATAGATATGTACTCTATAAATGAATAGTAGTAGCCACGCAGCTGCTGAATCTTCATTTTCACCTCATCAATTGTCCTCTCCCTTCTGAATGTCCTAGACAAACAATGTGTAATTTGGGAGCACTCATCTATAAGCACCTACCTATTAGAGATGTCACGGGATGGCACAACATTCATCAAATAAGTGATTAGGACACTTTCCTCATGAAAGCACTAGTGGGGATCATGAAATATACCATGTGCATGCACATTATGAGTTGATCATATCCCATTGGACAATCTTTGCATAGTCTATAGTCATACTATTAATATCATGATCTAAGAAAAAAGTGACAACCAATAAATTTAACATTAAATTGACCATATCCATTCATCACATATAATACACACAACCAACAATAATATGAAGTGGACCAGTACATAAAAACATTATAGGGTACAGTCAGTCTAATACATAATAATAACATATTGCATAATACAATAAGATCAAGATGATGTAGGTGGTCGGTCCGGTGTGCAACCCATACTAACTTAGCTTGTGTGAGGTGAGCTACGATATCTCTATAGCCTCGTGCCAACTTTTTGAACAATAGCAAACCATGATGTAACAGGGCCAACTGTCGAACTCCTATCAATTTTGCCGTTCAATCCAACGGGTATGTTTGCTCTAACTCTAGTTGATCAAGAACATGGGATGTTAGGCCTAGATGACCCCTACAATTGCAAAGAACTACATGATCTGCCTAAACCTGATAGCCTGTCTGTGCATTCCTGCTGACCCAACAATTGGTCATCACGTCTCTTGGGCTCGCATAGGCAAGATATATTTCATTATGGTGTGGCATGCAGTGTAAAGTCTTAGATAGGAGATTGTATCTAGTTTCTGCATACAGCCAATAGCACTTAGCAAGTTGGTACCTTTGCGCACGCATTATAAAGATAATCTTGCTAAGGAACTATATATATTTATACAGAATCATAACTTATAGATGGTATTACACACTATTTTAATCACTTGGAGCTTCGATTGCATGTGAGTAGGCACAAAAATATCACTAGTTGATAGCTCATAGAAGATGTCTGGATTTTCGACGATGGCCTTCATTGTGTTATGACACTCATCAAGGTCATCAAATTTCTTCCTTACAAATTCTATTGTGTTTGGACATTGAAAGTGCCTACCAAGTTTATTAGTTATGTCGGGCATGCACATATATACGTACAGCTCATTTATCAGTGAGTCCATTGTGTTAGCATCAAGAAATATATGCATGAAATGTTTCTCAACATTGATGCCCCATATATTTGCCATGTCATTATTGGCACCATCCATCAATCACCTTGAGACATACCTGCACAGTTTAGGAATCGTATCAAGAAAGAATGAATACCTAAATATAACATATAAGTACCATATGATGAGGCACAATCAAGTGGTTGATGCTGCCTATATATACTTGTTGCCTCCTCAGGTCCAGAATCTACCCATATGAAACTATCTGGGTGCCTAAGTGCAACGTGGCATTTAAACAAATAATAATCATAGCTCCTCTCTGTCGTGGCCATATTGACTCGCATGGGGCTGGCACCACATGCACAAATGGGGAGATCGTACCTACTCATGCTTTAGCAAAACCATAACAATTGTCTCATTGCAACTAAATTAAAATAATGAATGCCTTTTAAGAATAGTACAACAGATTATAAAAAATATAAGATAATGCATAGTAGCAAACAGTGAGAAACACAATTATTCAGACACCCAATATTAACATATGGTAACTATAATGTTCACTACACACTAGGAGATATAAATAAGTTTTAAAAAAGGACAAGTGCATGAACACACATACAACATATTAAGTTGGCATTTCAAACTCAATATAAACTTATTATTACCTCTTAGCCCACAGCCATTGTGCTAGACCATCTCAGAATTTAGATTGTACCTATATCTCCTGTTAGTTTAGGTGATCATGAGGTAAAAGGTCTCCTAGTTGGGGTTAAGTTCATGGTCTGGTGTCACGATTATGATGTCATCCCAACTAAACTTATGTATGAAATTATGTAGCACACAACATGCTATGACATTATTAGTCTGTCAAGCAACAATGTAGTTAGGCATACCCCAAGCTAAAATTAGGAGCCTCTTCTTAAGAATTTGGAAGGTACGTTCTATGGTGTTCCCAAGTCAAGCATGGCGATGGTTGAACAGCTCCCTTGGCCTACTATATACGGGGGTACTATCAAATTGTTGGAGATAGTACCGGGATTATCTATATGAGGATAAGAAGCATGTATAGTTCGTGAAGCCAATATCAATAAGTTAATACATCCTTAAATGAGAATATCAAAATTTGTTAGTGTAGTCTTGGAAGTAGTTGAATACGAAAATTTTTGTACAACCTAGTCGTATGTAGGTTATATAGTAATTAGAATTGATTGTGATACCTTGTTGGGGAAAAGGAAAGACAATGTCACTCTAGATTGCATTCAACAAGACCCATGCATCATTAGCACTCCCTTCCCAATCTATATATACATACGTAAATATTTAGTCAAAGTTGGCTATGGCCAAGATATTTTGAGAAACATTCCCTTTTCTGCAACGATATACATTGTGTTTACAAGCGGGTACCTAGGCACACACTAATGTGCTGTCAATTTCCCCCACTGCACCCTATATATTAAATATAAACATTTTAGTTGCTAAAATATTATTAGATGGATTGCATACTCAGAGCTGATTTTTCAAGTATTCCATACCTAAAAATACGGGAAGAAATTAGGATTATATTGAATCTAGTTAGGCACCTCATTAAACTTTAGGGGAGTTATGAGCTCAGGTACTAACATATTAAGTGCCCTAATCACACAACATATATGTCACTTGATTGCCTCCAAGGAGTGTTGGAAACACTCCAAAGTAGTCTTTTGTCTCTGATGACATCCAACTGTTTACATAAACATTGCCACCTTCTCAATTGGTGATACCTGACATTGTTATGTTTGAGGTAACAACCCATGATTCGTTAATTCATGGACCAATCTCATGAAAGTAGGCTTCATCATCGCAAGTTATCCTAGAATTAGTTAGGATGGCCATCTATTATGTCGCCAACCCAATCTACTCCATGGAGCACAAATATGTTACATGGCATTTTGTGAATATACTGACTAGGTTGCAAAATATCTGCAATGAAGATTACATCATCAACACAGTCAGACACATCACTGCCAGGTGTGCCTGGTCATCCATCACTAAACTCTAACTCATTCTCATGTGGTGGCATTGAGCTTGATCCAGTGGCCATCTATTTTAAGAAACCAGTCATCATATGCAAAGTAAAATATTATGGCATATCACTACATAGAACAAGCGTACATAGTAAAGCATCCTTACAACAAGGGATTACGAGTGTTTGAAGTTAGTGACGAATAAGTTTGTACATACAAATGCATAACATAAAGTGAATAGACACTCTATAGATCCCACAAACAAATAGTAGAAGTATTAAATGATGTAGCAACGAAAGTTAATAAAGGTAAATGAAAGAGGCGCTAATTGCTTAGGGATTCAACTTAGATGCGCCTCTCTTTGTTATTGAGTTGGAGAAAATAATTTCTCATCATAGCACTTTGAAGAGCATTGATAGCCCTTCCAAATAGATGGTCTTGTAGGCCTTAAATGTGCCTTAATGCATCAAAATACTCAGTAATTAAGTTACTGGTGTTAAGCCCAATCCTCTCGGACTTGGCATCCATCATGCCATCCCATTTCTATAGGACATCCTCCAAGCGACCCTATCTATCCCTAGCATAGAACTTCGCTTCTTTACCCCTTCTCCATTGTGATGAACCCTCCTCCTAGGTACCAGCTATGTCATCAAAGTCGTCACATGACAAAGCTAAGCATTTTGACCAACCAAGACTGCCTCGACTCATATTGTCACTCGTACTTGGATTACTATTAGTGGCTAGATGGAGCTAAAGGAAAGACCTAGCATTGGAACTTGATGCAACATTCTTTGAGAATATCTCCGTACAATAATCATAACAAGGTAAGCCATGGTCCATCAACGAGGTATAATCTGGGTGCTCCTGTAGAAATTAAGACAACAACATTAAATGAGGTACTAAATAGTTGTATAAAGATAAGATGATAAATGTGTCCATAGCCAATAGGCAATGTGATCCTCACTAGCCGTGATAGTGTTTCAATTGTATTCCCAACCATAGCCTGTACCATTCGTTATCAATGAATGAAACATTCGCCATAATGTATGGAGTCTATTCCATTTTTGCTTTAGCTGCTTGACAGTACATATACGTAGGTTGGAGCTCCACATTCATCTTATGGCAAATCTTATTCCACATGTACATTGAGAAAGTGGTCGATAGTAGTTGACCAGCATGGTATTTGTCATACGCGAACTCTATTAACAATTTTTTATTTGCAAATGGCCATCTCACGAAACCCGCCTTAGCACCCCTATATTGCATACTAAATTAACCATCATCTCCATAAGGAGGGGTAAGACCGTATGGATCCATCTATGAACGATTTATTTTTGTATGACGTGCCAATGAAGTTTAAATTTACATGAAAATTTAGAAATATTAGATGAAATATAATACAGCTACATATCACTATTATAGAGGCAAGATTGTTTGATTAATGCTAATATAGTTTCAGAATGGCAGACATAAAAGTATGCAACTGAACATAGGCATCAAGTGTATAGAATACAAATGATTAAGTGAAAGAATGGTAGAAGTACATATGTGACACACTAATATAAGAATGATCAAATGCGCACTATATCAATCAAGACAAACACATATAAGTTTCGATAGAAATGGGGGAAGTACTATAAGTACGATAACATTCGTAAGAATTTTGATGGTTATAACTGAGCCAACTATTTATGTTAAAGTAGTACCACTATCATGTACATTTACCTGATCAAGACCTGGGTATGAAAGTATGTATGAATACATATTAAGTTACTAATATCTTTTAATTATCATTCATCACATGAAACTAAGAATTGTAATGAAACATGGGAGTTAATAAATGAAAGTGTTGACATTATTAATTTATTTAACGTATATCACATAATATATCTACTTTAAAACCTTGAACTTCTGAACAAATATCCTTCTATGCAAACAAGTATTACATCTATAAATGTAATTATATATATTGTAACTGGACATGTCATATTTATTACATACAAAAAATTTAAACAATTTTATTTAAATGACATTGCGCCTTCTTTATACCAACTATTGTTTTATCGAAATGAAATTGATGTTATATTTTATTACATTGTTTTATTAGTCTCATCCATTATTAGGGGCGGGCTAATAGATTGGAAGATTCAGTTACCGACCTGACCCGATCAAATAATATCCAATCAGGTCGGTTTTTTAATTTACCCAAAGAATGTAGGTTGAGTATTATCTAATCGAGTCGATTCTTTTTTCATATTTAAACAAAATAACATGTTGGGTACCCAATATCCCGAACAAAACTTTGGGTCTGATTTTAGGTACAAAGTCCTACCCAAATAGGGTAGGAAGGGTACCCCACCTTAGTTAGTATATAAATAAATATATATTATATGTAACATATATGTGAATTATAATAAGTATCCTTATATATATTATATATTTGATATATAAATATACATATATATCTGTATATATATTAGATACATAAGACACTTATTATATATATACTATATATAAATATAAATTATAGAATGTCATATATATACATACTCATATATATATATATATGGAAGGGGCCAAATTTTGGCTGCTATTAACAGAGGCCAAACTTCGGCCTAGGCCTCTATTAGTCCTTTGACTAGCCAAGTCTGAAGCTCATTTTTTTTCTTTCTTTTTTTTTGGAAATTTTAAAATAATATTTATATTAAAAAAATTCAAAAAAATACATGTTAGGTATTCAAACCCAAATTTATCAAGCATTCAATATATTTGGATATCCAAAGTGTCAAGTAGTTAAAATGACTACCCAAAAAATTGAGTACCTGACCCGAATTACCCGAACCCAACCAACTCGATCCAAACACCCACCCATATTTTCCATTATTATGTGTATATTTATTGATATTATTAATATATATTATGTTCTCTACATTTCTGTAGCCTTTAACAATATTATTGATATATACAAAATATATGTTATTTATTATATATAAATAGATATGAATTTTATTAATTGTTTCAATATAAATTTGTAGACTACATTTCTTTATATCATTTTAATTTCTACTGCATAGTGGCCATAACATTTTCGTTCACATTGGTCACCATATTTTTGGGTATTGATTAAGTAGGTATTTTTTTATTTGTTTTGTTATTTATACTTATTTATTTAATCAAGTGTTTTTTAATTAATATATATTTTTTTATATTATTTAGCATGTTCTATTATATAAATAGTTGACCCTATTGATTTTATAATTGCACACACAATATCATTTTAGTTTAATACATAAATAAAACCTAGGTACACATATTGCGTTGTAATTATTATTAGTGTAGAATTATTCTTTACCAATCCCTTAGCATATTTGTTTTGGTAAATTAGTATTTTTGCATAACGTTTTAACATTTTTTAGTTCACTTTATTTTCATTATCTACATTGGTATTAGATATACATGTGTGGTAAATCTATATTATGTATTGTGTAGTATATATTTATTTCAATGTAGTTTGTTTTATAATTAATAAGCAAACAAGCTCCCTTGCATATATTTGCAACAACGATTGTGAATTGTATACATTTTTATATTAATTAAGTAGAAATTAGTTTCTGATTTGGGTTTGAAAGAGTTCAAATCGTTCATGATATAGGAACTTTGTAAACATTGCTAATTCACTGATCAGATAAAATGTAGGACATAAAAAATTGTCAAAATGCATGCTAAGCATATAAATATACACTAATGAACATGACTAACTTGAATAAAATGTTGGTAGTTAAAATATCATCTTTACAAAAAAACACACACACAAATCGGACATTTTAAAACAAAGGCCACTTTCAATGTCATTAGTCAATACACGGTATACAAATGAGACCAAAGAATACTGTAATACAATGACAATTAACATTTGGAGTTGGCCACCGGGAAAACAAAAAAAGTCTGAAGAGAGCATAAGTTTCAGTTCAGCACGGTTTGTAAAGATGAGCGTGGTGATGCGGCAAGCTAGGCATTAAGCATTTAGGGGACAAGCGAGGTAAAAAATGTGAGTTGCATCCATTTGGGACCATACCAATGAGAATTGGTATGATCCACATGAAAGGCACGTCTATTTTTAATTTATAGGATGTCACTCTTATCAAAACTAATGTTAAAATTGACAAAGAGACTATACTAGACTCATCGAATGGGAAAGGAAAGAAGAACACAAATTGACCAAGGGAATATACCATAATATAACTGCAATTAAAAAAAATCCAATGGGGAAACACTGGGAAACAAAATAGCAACATGGCTTCAAGGGAACTACATATGTCAAAACATAAGAAGGCAATGAAGACACAAGAGCCAATATTTTTAAATGTGTCCTACTCACAAACTAGGGCAAGTCATGCAACTAAGCAAAAATAAAATAAAATGGCCAGTAATAATGGATCTATGATGCCTAAATAAAAAGAAAGGAATATGACTCAAACCATGATGGGAGTGACAACTGTTTGACACAGCATAAGAAGAAAAATACGGGAGACCACATACTAGACATGGAATAATAGAAACAATAATTACCATACTGCCCAGGGAAATAAATATATAACATGTATGCACAATGGTAGTTTCTTAACCATCATGTGCTAAGCAACGTAACACAAAACCATTGCAAATTCCACAAATAGCTTGTGAAATATCCCAAATTGCATTCTAATATGCTATCATTACTAGTCACTATGGGAGAATGACTTACTTCTCCATTTGTGGCATGGAGAAATCCCAAACGTGATGCTATAGAATTCATTAAATGGTCCAAAACAGCTACTAACGGCAATGTCATACCAAGCAACCACACTATAAAATATTATTAACCTAAAGTCAACAAACAATGGAACAAAAAATGCATACCATAATCTCAAAAGCAATAAGAACACATAAGTAAGTCAGCTAATGGTACATACACAAAATAAATACGAAAAAGAAAGCAACAAACATTCAAGTGAATATAAGTGCCATTTACAGATGAACTAACACAAGTTTAGACTAGAGATTCCAAAGGAGGTGCTAACACAAACTGGGAAGATTTTTGGAACTGACTGAAGTTGTCCCCAAAAGAGGAAGAGAAACCTACTAAGTTGGTAATTTTTAGTTTTGATACGAAACACACCCATTTTACTTCATAGTGAGATAATAGTGAGGTGTATATCAAATAGGAAAAGATATACCTACCATGGTTCTAAGATTCACTTAGAAATAAATATTTGATAGTGTGAGAGTGTATGTCAAGTAAAGGGGCAGTGGCTGAGTTTTGCAATATAGAAGGAATATGGTATAAATAATGGTCTCCTCTTACATAAGGAGAGAGAGAGTGTATGGCTATGTGAACAATGGTAGAAGGGAGTCTGAATTTAAAGAAAGTTGGCACAGTGAGTAATAATGTTAGGATATGTTAAGTGTAATAGTTTCATGACAAGACTAAAAGTCCACATACTCAGAACACAGCACGTTGATACAGAAAAATAGGATGTGTAGAAACATGTGATGAACTACATGCTGGTGAAAGAGCCATGCAGTGTAAAGAATGGAATTCCAAAGCGTTCAGCTTTAGTAAAGCAAACAGAAACATCAAGGGAAGAATCCAAATGTGGTGTAGCCAATGTCAGTAAGAGAAAGACAACCAAATCAACACACTCAGTCAAGGCCATGCTAAAATCTTCACCTTCATGCTCAAACGAAATGATAAATGAAGCCCTCTCCCAAACTAATTGTTCAGAAAAATAAAATAAAAATCAATTCCACATACAGAACACATAGGAACAAGATAGAAAGCAAACATATTGCAAATAAGAAAGCTGGCAGCTACCAGTTGTTATGAACAAAATGATAAAGAAGGGCATGCAGATTTCAAGGGCTAACTCTGGAGAATGTGATTGAACCAAACTTTCTTTACGGAAAGAGAATGGCACAAGTAACATGCAGGACAGGGGCACCACACTCCCTTATCTAAGCATGTTCCTACTGCATAAGCATCTAAAGGTAATGCATACAACAGTACATCAAACTAAATCTGACCAAATTATAACAAAATCTTCAACACTAAGAATAATGGAACTGGGGAGCCATATTTAACTTATACAAAATTCATTCATCGTTATACAGAAATTTAGAAGAACAAAAGACGCACAACAAAAACATACACACAGCAAGCAGTCTCAAAAACCAATAATCACATAAGCCAATAATCTTGTTTTTTTTTTCCCATAACCACGCCATATCCAAAGAAATCTATGCCTCCAAAGAATAGAACATTGAAACAAAAAATGTACAACAAAAACAAAGGCACCTATGTCAATTAATCGCAATGATGGCACCAGTCTTACCTAGTGGGATGTTCATTAAGGGCAAAAGAAAAAAAATTGTTGCAAAATCCATGGCTAAACAACCATGTGTGTGCTAGCACAATATAGAATGAAGCACAAGCCAAAATCAAAAAATATAAGTAACAAAGAGCACCATTTTCATGCTCAAAAAACCATATTCGCTTGGTTCTTTCCACAATAGGAACAACATATCCTTCCTTAGTACACTG
>JACGDI010005507.1:370118-393731 GCA_014898725.1 Jacaranda copaia
CTTTTGGTAAAACATTTGAAGGGCCAAGGGTTAAATTGTCATTTCTCATGTAGGAACATGAAGGGCCATGCTTGGCGTTGTTTCCTCGAAATGGCTGCATTCCGAGGAAACGTATCCAAACAAAGCCTTAGCCTTAGTTTTCTCTTCAACAAACCACTGAAGGCTGACATTTATTAAATTGATCCACAAAGTCAATATTGGGCATCGTCATTTTCAATTTCAGTTATATTGTTTATTTACATAGCAATTATAAAATAAGTCCACATATTTATCTATTTGTTACCGCTATATCTTAAATTATAATAGTAAATAAATTTAATTATAGTAAAATAAAATATTTTAGTTCATCAAACCATCAATCCAATAACTTATTTAATTTGGGAAAATAAAATCAAGTATATCTTTTTTACTTTACCCAAACATGTGTTAGTCATCATAATGTTGAACGTTGCTCTTAAATATTGCGCAACTCTTAGGTCTAAAATGCATGGGGTTGAAGCTTTATGCTGGAGCCCTATAGTCAATCAAGTATAAAACTAGCACTCCAATGAAGAGCCTATGAGCTAACACTTATCCAATCTTTATTGGGTTTAAACTCTTGCACGCAGGGACTGCCCCTCCTACAATTCATGGTCAAGCCACTTATGACCTAAAATATCTTCGAAACATATTTATTTGTATTTTTAATATCAAACATAATCATTACTTTTGTATATATATTTTCTCACATTATAATTCAACCTACATTAATGTAATATATAAAATAATTTTCACTCTACTAATCACACAAAAAGACAATAATTTTAAATTTATAATATGAAATGTCTCCCCAAAATAATTCTAAACAAATCACTCTCTCTCAAAAGAATTTGTAGCATTATTTACAAATATGTCGGCAAAATTGCTATACCACATATATATATAGGCATTTAATGCACTCTGCATATATTGAAAAGCCAGAGAGCTATGTCAATATGCATGCATGTAGGCTCTGACGACATTCTGAAATTCGTAACATTTCGTTCATTCATTTAAGTCTGGGGGTAGTATAATTTTGTACATATCTTAAAGATGGGACACACTGAATTGATTTTCTTTATCCTGCTGTCGCCGAACTGGTTTTTGTTACTTTCAAAAATGCCCATCATTGAAAGCGATGAACAAACTTCTCAATTAGGGGGGACAATATTACATTATTTTGTGTTGAGTTAAAATAAAAATATTATAAAATTTTATTTAATTCAAACTTTATTCAATAAATATTCAACTTAAAAAGTTTTAATTCAAATTCAATCTAAAAGTTTTTGTATTAACTTGAACCAAACTCATTTTAGTTTATAATTATTTTTTATTAATAATTTATTCAAAAAAAAACTATATATTTTATGATTAACTAGAATTTTAATAAGATAATCAATTTACATTAAAATTTTGAGAAAAGTCAATTTTTATAAAAATTTAAAAAAAGTCAACGTTATACTCTAACAACCCAAATTTTGTACCGTAGAGCAATTTGATAATTGGATTTCATTTAATTTCCTCTATAATATCAATAATATACAAATTTCTATGTTAAATTAAAAGTTGTGCACAACTTAATTTTAACAACAATAAAGTCGAATCTATCAAAGAAATATAATTTATCTCATTCAATAATTAATAATCGTCTCAACATCACCATATAGTCAAGATTTATATGGCAAATAATAGTCATTAATTCTTACAAATTATTCTAGAGTTAAATTATTTAAAAATAATAAGTCATTACTTTAAAATGCAAAAAACATAGCATAGTCTAACTTTTTATTTCAGTCAAATCTCTTTATTACTATCCTCTTCTTTCAATCGAAGTTTGCAGCAAAAAATAAGTACACAATGTATTAATCATAGAATAAATATATATGACATGTACTTGGAATAGATTCGATATATATTATAAATAACATAGAGCTACAAGTCATAAGAGTTTTGAGCGTAAATTTAAATAAGAAAGTACCTACTTTCCTTACAAAAATTCAATTCAAGATATAAGGAAATTGATACTAATCACCTTTAATCAAAGGAACAATTAAGTAAAATTATCGTGTTTGTGGGTTATTATCAAGTAATCCAAAACTCAATCAAATCATAATTTTCATATTGTTTATTGGATCGACTCAATGTCGATCCAACCCAATAACTCACAATTCAAACCTAATAATATTGTATCAGTTTGTCATGTCAAAAATTGCCACCCTTATTCTCAATTATAGTTTTAAAATGCACTTCGAGAATTTATAAAATGTTTTAACAAGTAAGATAAATTTTTTAATGATAATTTTATAAAATTTCAATTTAAAATCTTAGAAATTTTTTCAAAGAAAGTTTTATTTTTTAATTTTTTAAAATTATATTACTTATAATATTACTGTTATTAATATTCTATAAGCTGCATGATTCTATTTTTCCATGCATTTTAGAAAATTTTACTTTTAAAATAGTTGTACATTTTATAATTTGAAAATATATATTATAGAATGTAAGAGATATATTATAATTTTTTGAAATAAATTTAATCGAACTTCCTCTAAATTTGAATTTTAAATTATTATATCTTGTACCACATTAAGTGAAAAAGTGCAAATCATGATAGACTAGGCCAGTGACTCTGAGCTACTGGGGATCATCGTGCTATATAGGGTTGTCAATGGTTGGATTCAAATCAGATCATTTTGGATTTGAATCTAATAGAGATATATTAGATCTGAATTTAACCTAAGATCTTATATGATCTTGGCTATTATAATAACATTCGAATTCATATAAAAATCGAATATTTGAAAAAAAATTCAAATCTGGATACTCCAAAAAATAATATATTTATTATTTTTTAAAAAAATTAGCAGAATCTAAATCCAAAAGATTCTTCCTTAAAAAAATATACACAAAGCATATTAACGAATAAATTTTCAAATCTATTTATCATATAAAAGAAATAATAAAATATAACTTAATCATATTTATTTATCATATCATTATATTTTAGGTTTTGCTGTTAATAATAGTACTTATTTGACATTATAAATGCATATATACTTAATTTTTCAATCAAATAATTATAAACTTAAAATTTTATAAGGAAAGAAACTCATTTCGATATTTTGATCAAATCGAGATTTGCATTGCATTTTTTTATATTACAACATTCAGCTCCTACTCATTATTTTTCCATCATCATTTTTTGTTATAAAAATAGAAAAACAAATCATGCAATTATGATGTAGATAACCTCCAAATCTAACATTTTATATGAAAATCAATTAATTTGATATATTGCATAGGGGCTCATTACTTTTTTTGTCCCAAAATTTATTTTGATTTTGCTATAGAATCCTACGTGTATATATAAATATATATGTAATACTATATATACATATAATATTATATATATTCAAATTCTAATTATTAATAGATCGGATCGAGTCAAATCTATATTCGTTCCATTTATTTCAAATTATGAATTTTTTTAATTGGATCATATCCATATAATATTTTATTTGTTAAAAATTCTAAATTATCAGATCGAATTTAGATTGAAATCCGCTCCTGACAGTAGCAGCGCTATATTATAAGAAAGAACAATTTCCTTGATTTTGGACTAAATGTTTGTTTCTGTTTAAAATTAAAATTGGCTATTCGTTAATTTCAATTATTATAAAGCCAAATTAGATGAATTCAAATATGTTATTATATGCAGATTTGGATTGGGATTGTTTCTTTGTGGCGTCAAGTTTACTAGTTCTAGTTAGTTTTGGGATTTACAACAATTGGAGTTTGACTTGATTTTAGAACAAGGTTGTTAGAATTATTGGGAAGGATTTATGGCACTCAAATCAGATGATGGGTTCATGTAAAGATGTAAAAGGCAACAAGATCAAGTAAGATAGCAATATAAAGAAAATATGAGAGTGAATATGGTGAAAGGCAAATACTTGCAAGTGTTGAATTTAAAGTATTTACAAGTGATGATATTTGACCAATATTTCTTTTAGATGATATGACAATATTGTTCACACATAAAGTTTAATCTAAGAGTGGATATCAACTTCGATCGAATCAATCAAATCAAACTCGACGCACTTTTAAAATACACAAAAACTAATATGTTTAGACTATTTTGACCTCCCTTGTCGGATGTCTAGTTGCTTCTCTATGCTTGCCCACGTCATTTTTTCCAAGCCCGACGCAGAGAATTAATTAAAAGAACAACACATCTCAAAAAATAAACAAAACCCGGCCAACTACAATGCATATGGACCTTATTTGTTCTCATTTTTATTTTATATTTTTATTTATTATTATTTAAACATTAGAAAATTTGTTTGTTTTACCCAGTTTAATAAAAATATGATTATTTTTAATTTTTATGCCTTTCAAATCTAATTAAACACTTATTTATTCAGATACTGGTCATATGATATTTTACTAATTTTTAAACAATTAAATTTTTTTAACAAATTAAATAATAGTTACTTTTCTATATTTTATGAAATCCATAATTTGTCTAATAATTAAATTCATTAATTATAGCCTTATACTAAAATATTATTTCTAGCTGATGATTAAATCCATTAATTATCAGCCTTGCACTAAAATATTATTTCAATTCAATAAAATAGATATTTTTAAATTATATCCAAATACTATTTGAGGATTCTTCTAGTAACGTGCACATATTTCTAATAGGATGGTGGTCTTGGTTTTTGGGGATCTTCAGTTTTTTAAGATGGCAATGTTGGCTAAACAAGCTTGGCGGCTAATTCACCATCCTCATTTACTTTTGAGCAGATTATTTAAAGTAAAGTATTATCCTCATTCTTCTTTTATTGATGCCATTTGAGAATCTACTTCTTCATTATTGGAAAAAGTATATGGGATTCTAAATTTATTTTATGTGAGGGATTGAGGTACAAGATCAGTAATGGCCTTTTTATCTCGAATATTTCATGATTCTTGGATTCATAGGTCTTCATCTTTTCAATTATAATCAATTTCATCCACATTATCAAGAGATTCCAAGGTTGATGATTTAATAAATACGTTGATTGGGAGTAGGGATGCTGATTTGATTCGATCAAACTTTAATGATGATGATGCAAATGCTATTCTTGCCATTCCCTTGAGTGCCTTGCATAGTCCAAACATATTGATTTGGCATTTTGGCAAAAGAGGTATTTTTACTATTAGAAGTGCTTATTTTTGGCACATATTGTGTTCAAATGATGACTACCTGCTTTGAGGGGTTCTTTTAGTAATGTATAGTATCATAATTATCTTCTCATTTGGTCTAATTATCAACTAAAGTGAAGATTTTTGCTTGGAGGATATGTCTTAATGCCCTTCCCACTCATGTTAACTTGGTGAGGAGAGATGTACAAACTCATGGACTTTGTTTTCTTTGTGGTGAAGATGTGGAAACTTTGTTTCCCATTTTCCACACTTGTCATTTCTCTAGACACGTTTGGGTACTTTCAAATATTCTATACATAGCTTTTGGTGTATTGGAGGAGAATATTGAAGGTTGGTTTCGCTCGCTCTTCTATAAACTAGGTTCATCTTTCTTGGATTTTTTTCTTATTTTCTATTGGTCTATATGGTATTTGTGAAACCAAGCTTTGTTTGGCAAATTGATTTGTTGATTTTGCCCTGAACTTTGAACTACATATGATGATAAATAGAAAAGACGGTGCAAAATGGAGTTAATCGAATGAAACAGTCGCTGGAGCATGCCCTAATGCGGAATCTAGGTAGGGACTCCCGCAACATGCGACCAGGCACAAGGTTGTTGCGCCAAGGCGTGCGGCATATTGGAACCATGTGCCTTTGTGCAAGTTTTGTACACTAGATCCGCGCACCCTATCATGGCGTGTTCAACCAAGACAACTAGTTATGCACATTGAGGTACAAGTCATGTGTGCCTTGACACAACATACAAGCCTTTAGGCTAATTTTGTGATTTCTTTCGAATATTTAAACTCTATTTTCTTTCAAATGATTAGAATAAACAATAGATAAACCCTAGAATAATATTTTCATGCTGCTTTAGAGATTGTTCTCTCGAAATAAAGTTTAGAATGAAGGTATTGGGTATTCTCATGAGATTTGTAGGACATAAATTATACTTGGCACTTTGATTTGGAATCAATAAATTCTTTTCTTTGTTAGGTCAATTAGGCACATCGACAAATCACGTTAAATCTTATTTTCAATTTCATCAAATTACTATATTTTTATTTCTCAATTTTACCATTTGGTCTTTCTAGGTTTCAACAAATTGATATCCATAGCAAAGATAAATCAAATGTTAGCTATGAAGTACAAGGTAGAGATTTGATGGAAGAATAACTTTGGGCTGTGGAAGATAAAGGTGCACACCTTCCTACGTCAATAAGGTTTACATAGAGCTTTAAAAGATAGAGATTTCTTGCCAAAGATGCTATTAGATAAGGAGAAAAATGAGTTTATGGCAACGGTTAAAGTTATTCTGGTGTTATCATTGGCAGATAATATATTGAGAGAGGTTGCCACAGAATGTACACCAGTAGAATTATGGTCAAAGATGAAAAATTTCTACATGACAAGGTTTCTCACAAATTTGTTGTATCTGAAACAATGGTTATACATATTCAAAATGAAGAAAGGTACACATATTACTTAACATATTGATTGTTTCAAGAAGATGATTCTAGATCTCGCCAGTATAGATGTACAAATTGAAGATGAAGATCAAGCTTTAATTCTCTTATGTTCTCCACCTAAATCATTTGAGCACTTGGTTACTACTTTGCTGTATGGGAGATATACGATTTCAATGGATAATGTGAAGGCTTCATTAATTTAAATAAATTGAGAAAACATATCTTGGGCAGTAATGATGGTAAAAGTGGGGAAGGATTAGCAGTAAAGAGGAGATTGAGAGAGAGGGGAAAGAGTAGAGGTCGATCTAAGTCCCAAACTAAGCCTAGAACAAACGATAAATGTTTTAAGTAGGGAGGAAAAAGGCATTGAAAATGAAATTGTCTAGAACATGGAAAGGTGAAAGATTTAAATAAAACTTCTTATCAGAAATGGGATGATATTACAGGAATCGTTGAGGATGAGTTTGATGGTGGACTTATTCTCAATGTTACTAAGAGTTTTCTAAGTTTGGAGAAGATTTTGAATAGTGGTTGTTCTTACCACATGGGCACATAAAAGGATTAGCTTACCATTTATCAGAAATACGAAGGTAGTAAAGTAGTCATGGGAAATGATGCTTGTTGTAGAGTTGTACGGATTAACACAGTAAGTATCAAAATGCATGATAGTATAGTGAGGACCCTAATAGATATACGTCATGTTCCTAATCTAAAGAAAAATCTAATTTCACTGGGTACTCTAAATAAGAGTAGCTGTGAGTACAGAGAGCACGAGATGAAGTTCTACGGGTTTCCAAAGGTGCACTACTGATTATGAATAGGGACAAGAAGAATGGTCTTTACATATTATAGGGCAACACAGTTTCAAGTATTACAATACTTTCTTAATCAATCATTGATATTACAAAATGTGGCATATGCAGCTTGGGCATACAAGTGAAAGGGAGATGTCTTAATTGAGCAAATGGGGTTTGCCTTGTGGAGAGATGATTGAAGAGATGGATTTCTATGAGTAATATGTTCTTAGCAAACAACATAGGGTAAAGTTTAGCACCACAGTTTACAAGACCAAGGGCACTTTAGATTACGTTTACTCAAATTTTTGGGGGCCTTCTCAAGTTTCCTCAAAGGGTGGTGCCAGATACATGCTAATATTCATTGATGATTTTTTACAGAAAGTATAGGTATACATACTAAAGCATAAGGATGAGGTGTTTGTCAACTTCAAGTAATAGAAGACTTAGATCGAAAGCAACTAGGAAAAGGGATCAAACGCTTGAGGACTAATAACAAATTGGAGTTCTGCAATAAGAAATTTCATGAATTTTACGATAAGAAAAGAATTATAAGGTATTGTATAGTTGTATATATACCATAGCAGAATGGAGTTGTAGAATGGATAGATAGGACTATCTTAGACAGAGCTAGATCATGCTCTTTAACATTGGATTATCTAAGAATTTTTGGGTAGAAGTAGTTAATACTACTTGCTATTAGGTGAATTGGTCACCATCAACTGTTTTAGGCTACAAGATACCAATGAAAATTGGTTTGTGTCTCATGTTGATTACTCAAATCTAAGAGTATTTGGATGTTTAGCATATGCTCATGTCTGTGATAAGAAGCTCGAGTTGAGGGCTAGGAAGTGTATATTCCTAAGCTATGTAATCGAGTCAAGGGTTATTATTTATGGTGTAATGATGACAAGGGCTCCAAGGTTATTATTAGCATAGATGTGAAATTTCATAAGTCTGCTATGATGAAAAAAGTAGAGCAGGGTGAAAGTAGTCAATAGGGTGTCAAGGAGAAAGCGAAGTTTGAAATTAATACTCCACAAGTTTCAAAGGGCAAACAAAAGATAGTAGATGAAGCTGGGGAAAGCTCATTATCACCTAATCAATAGTAAAATTAATAATTCACTATCAAACTATCTTTTGGCTCACAATAGAGAGAAAAACCAAATCAAACTACCATAATAGTTTGCATATTTGGATTTTGTTGCTTATGCTTTGAGTGTAGCTGTGGAGTTTGTAGGTGATGTTCCAATCACATATAAGGAGGCCATTTCTCATCCAGATTCTGATAAATTCATAGCAGCTATGAGTGAAGAGATGAAGTCTCTACACAAGAATAGCATATGGGAGCTGGTTGATGTACCTAAAGGGTAGAAAATTGTAGGTTGCAATTGGATCTACAAGAAAATAGAAGAGATTCCTAAGGTTAAGAATGCTAGATCCAAAGCGTGATTCGTTGCTAAGAGTTTTACTCAGAGAAAAGGAGTTGACTTTCATGAGGTGTTCTCCCCCATTGCTAAACATATTTTCATTTACATATTACTTGCTATGGTAGCTTTGTTTGATATGAAACTTGAGCAAATAGATGTGAAAACAACATTTTTGCATGAAAAGTTGGAGAAACAATTTATGTGAGTCAACTAGAGGGATTCGTTGTTTTCAAAAAGAAAAATCAAGCATGTCTTTTGAAGAGATCTTTATATAACTTGAAACAATCTCCCAGACAATGGTATAAGAGATTTGATGCTTTTATTACCAAGATAGGATATATTAGAAGTATTTATGATTGTTCTATATATCATAAGAAATTTAATGATATCTTTCTCATATATCTATTGTTGTATATTGATGATATGTTGATTGTCTCTAGAACATATTTGAGATCCATATTTTAAAGGCTTAGTTGAATAATGAATTTGAAATGAAGAATTTGGATAGTGCAAAGAAGATTTTAGGCATGGAGATTATTTGAGATAGACACTCAAGATTATTAAACTTATCTCAACAAAATTGCATTAAGAAAGTAGCAGAATATTTTGGGATGGATAAGCCCAAGCTAGTCAATACACCACTTGTAGCTCATTTACACTCTCATTAGATCTATCACTGAATATTGAGGAGGAGGTCGAACACATGTCAAATGTGTCATATGCTAGTGTAGTTGGTAGCTTGATGTACGCCATGGTGTACACTAAGCTAGATATTCACATGCAGTCAGTGTTGTGAGTACATATATGCACAAGCTAGGAAAAACTCATTAGCAAGCAATGAAATAGATTATAAGGTATTTGAGAAGCTCTGTAGATAGATTTTGAAATATAGTCAATTGAATTCTATTGCTTATTTGCTATGCTGATGCAGATTATGCCACAAATTTGGACAACAGAAGGTCCATGATAGGATATATGTTTTGTGCTTCGAGTTGTATGCTTAGTTGAAAGGCAACTTTGTAGTCATCAGTTACATTATCCACAATAAAAACTGAGCACGTGACTTTTGGCTGAAGGCATGAAGGAAGGCATTTGGCTGAAGGGGCTAATTTATAATATGGGTATGAATTTTGATATTACTACAATATTTTATGATAGTTAGAGTGCCATACAGTTATCAAAAAATCAAGCATTCCATAAGAGAACAAAGCACATCGATATGGGGTATTACTTTGTCTAGGATATGGTGTCTCAAGATGTCATTTTGGTTGAAAAGGTTGGAACTAAGGATAATTTGAAATATAAGTTAACAAAGATTGTTCTAGGAATTAGATTCAAGCATTGCTTAAATTTAATTAACAATTACAGACTTTGATGGTGGCCATTTTGGAGACAAGGACAAAGAAGATGAACGGAGGATTTCAAATTAAGTTGAAAAATTATTAATTTTGTTTTAAAATTTGAACTACATATGACGAGAAATGACGTCGAACAGACGAAACGGGTGTTTGGCCGAGTGTTTAGATGATTGTAGTTTTGGACTTATCTTTACTGTGTATATTGTTGTATTATTGGACAATGCATCTCTTGACAATTTTTGTCGCTAAGAATAAATTCTACCATTTTCCTCCATCCACACACACACACACACAAAATCCCTATATCGAAACATAATTTTATTTACCTACAAAAATCGAGCAAAAACAAAAATGAAAATACCCACTTTAGGGTAAACGGCTGTGAATTGACCGGACCAACCGACAGTAAGCATAAATTTATGCGAGGGGGAATTACTTTAATTGGAAGCAAGGGAGCACCGAAGATGCCCCTAATGCTCTATTTGGACTTTGGAGTGAATTTTGCATGGAAAAAGGAAGAGGAATATTTTATCCATGTTGTCCCTTATCATGCGTTAGATAAGTACGTGGTGGCCGATGGATGGGCTCGCATCAGTCGAAACGGCGTTCATTCCGCTGATTCCTTCCTTAATTTCTTTTTTTGTCTTCTTTAATGTACTCTCCACAGAAAGGGATCCCTATTGTAATTTCTAAGCAACACACATATGTCTGTATCTTCCCATCCCCACGCGAATAACTATGACCAAACTAATATTCTTCTCATTAGTATATTCCCCCTTATTAAAGATGAAAACACGAGTTTCAAGCTGTCCATGAAGATAAATTATAATTTAAATTCTATTTCATTGAATTTAATTTATTACAAAAATTGCAATCTAAATTCTATAGTTAAACTTATTGCACGGTGGATGAAACTTGTCATCAAAAAATTAAATATTTGTTAAAAGAAATTACTATGAAATTGATTTTATAGTTATAATTACAAATTTTGAAAATAAATATGATTTTTTTAAAATTACAAACAACAAAAATTATAAGTTATCAATCTTGAGTGTGCTTTATAAATTCGAAACACAACAAATTAACTATATACATTATCTATAGAAAAATTAATATATATATATATATATATATATATAAGAATAATAATTAGTTATGGATTGGTAGCAGTAGAGTTAGTTAAGAAAGGATTTATTTCAAATTTGAATGGATCAATTTTATAGCTAAAATTATGAATTTTTAACATCAGCTGTCAATTAATCATATATAGCTAATATCTTAATTTTTACGTTGTGTGGTTGTCTATGATAGGTATAATAGTTGGAGATGCCTACATACATTGTTAGATATGAAAATTTTAATTTTTGAAGATATTATTTCATGGGTGTGACATTTTTATCTTTATGAATATACACTTTTGTGGAAAAGAGAGATATGATTTATAAATTTTTCAATATTCTTGATTCATTTAATACGAAACAAGACTGGTACCATAAATTGTTCTCATTTTGAAGAAAAATTTATTATTTATTTTATTTGTCGGGATAGACAATTTGGTGGTCGAAATGGAAATAACATTTTGTCATAAATACGAATAAATTCGTTTAATGGAGTCAAGAGAAATTAGAGCAATTGCTCTGTTGGTCTATGATTGATTTCCTCTCCTAAAATAAGAGCATTTTTAAGAGTTGAATACACGAAAAATATTCTTATATATGTGATAGAGTGCACATCTAAAGATGGTTATTAAATTCGCATAGGCTTGAATAATTATTACACCTAATCTAAATTCATTATTCACTTATGAATTTAAATAACTATTATATCCTTACGGTCTTGTATAGATTCATCAGATCATAAAATAGGTACACTCAAATTTATTATTTCATGATTTGTTGAATTTAGCTAATTAGTTGAGTTTGAACTAAAAAAATTTCGGGTAAAAAGCTGACATCCCTAATTTATAGGGCATTTATATTTTGTCCCCCAACAATTATAAGTGTGCAGAATGATTGTTTAGGTTTTGCAAAATATGTTCAAATACCCCATCATTCTGTTTTTTTTACAAAATATTTCATTGGAGATGTTAAAATACTTTTAGCATAATGCATTTTATCCCCTCAACTTTTTAAAAAATGTGCACTTAACTACCTAAATATTGTATTGTACTTCTATCATAAAATTCTTGTTTTTTTTTTGGAAAAAAGTTACTATTTTATAATATATATATTATCACGTACTAGCTGCTTGTCTTTATATGAACAGTTAAATCAATTTGATTATCTATCTTATAATTTTCAATCAATTTTATGATTATGTTTTACTTAGTTTATATATCTGAGATGATTAGAATTCATTTTATACTGCAATTGATTTTTATATCAAAGTAACATTATGCATATTTATTAGCAAATGATATTGAGTCATTTTTGATTTAGATATAGTAATAAATGCAAGAGATGATGATGGTAATAAGATTTACTTTATTTGTTATCAACATTACCTATTTTTATTTAAATTAAAACTCCAAACCAGCTTAATCAAACAAATAAGCACAACTTTATAGGAATATATCATAACAATCATTTGTAATATAACCCTAAATTAGTTTTTAATTAATTTATGTACAAACATTAATTTAGAAAAAAATTTAACCATTAAATTAGTTTATACTTTTAAGATAATTTAAATTGAGTGAATTGGTAATGCATTGATAATTGAGTAATATACAATAATATTTTTGGGCAAAATATTTCATTTTATTCCTTAAAAAATAAGAATTTAATGCTATGTATAATAATTTAAATTACTATAAGTTACTAAATGCAAATTTTTCGAAACATTAGAAAGAAAAATGCAACATCCCAAAAAATTTTGCTAGAAAGTTGTAATATAGGGTGTTTGAACATATTTAGTAAATGTTGGATAATTGTTTTAGTTGTACACTTACAATGATCGAACAACAAAATGCAAATGACTCTATAGTTTGAGATCTCTACTTTTTACTCACATTTTTATGATAATTAGGAGAATATATTTATATATATATATATGTATGTATGTATGTGTTTTTTTTTGGTGAAGTACTCTATCTTAATTCAATGACTAATTGCTTGAAATTCTTATTTTTTATTGTTGTTTCTTAAAATTCTCATTCTCCCTTTTAAGCAAGTACTTGTTTTAGTTGAATATATGCACTTTTTTTCTTTTTTCTTTCTTTTTTTTTTTATCTTTTTTATGATGGCTATATTAGTTAATAATGCATGTCATTTGGATTTTAAACAATTTAATCTCCTTTCTTGCATCAACACACGAAAGTGCAACTTCATTTTCATTGAAAATCATTAATTTACCTTTGTTCCCGTCTGAGAAATTGAGTACCACTTTGTTTACTATTGTTTCTCTTGTCTTCATTAACTGTGGACAGTAGTTCCAACGTTGCTTTCTTGAAAGAATAGTTTTACCTTTCAGCACATGTAATTATTTTGCTTGTCCAAGAAGGACTTTTCATTGTCCTATCAAAGAGTACAACATTCATCGCCATCTTCAAATTTTAAGAAAAATTAAAATTTAAAAAAGTCATCGCAAATACGGGTTAATTGCATGAAACCCAACTCTATATATGTTTGAAAGATAAAAATAAATAAAAATGTAAAAAAAAAAAGATGGTATTTATATATCATTTATTCACTTGACTTTACATTTCTCATACTCCCATGCAAGATCACCAGTTTCTTTTATTTGGTTCAAGCAAGGTTCAACCACTACAAATTGGCTTTTTTTTTCCCATGTGTTTTATTTATCCTAAAAAAATAGATAAATTAATAATAAAATAACGAATGATAATATAAAAGTTGTCACTAAATATATTTATTAAGTAATGAAAAAAAATTATTTTCTCACATTAATATTTTCTAAAAACTAAATAATGACAGTATAATAGTGTTTAAGTTATCGTCATTAACTATTAGTGACACACATATGATGACAACTTAGGGATAATGAAAATTTTGTCACAAATTATAGTAACAATTTTATTGTTTTATGGTTGTCATCATAAGGGTGTCACTAATTATTAATTGTAACAACTTAAAATATTAATTTTTATCATTAATGATCTATATTATGATAAAATAAAAATTATTATCATTAAAAAAATATTACTAGTGATAAAATAAAAGTTATTTTCATTTAATACATATTATTATATAGTGATAATTTTTATATTGTCATTTAGTATTTTGTCATTAATACAACATTTTTTTTGTAGTGTTAAAAGTTGTAGAACTTTTAATACATATGAAGATATTTAAAAGAAATGTAGGAATCTTTCTTTATTTATTTATTTGGGAGTGGGGGAAGGGTGGTGTGGATGTCATAGGCTGGGTTTTGGGGTAGGTCTCGCTCAAACCACAAACCCTGCAAGACCTTAGTACTCTGCTCACACGGTAGTCCTCGTTAAAAATACCCTTCCTCGTCAAGCCCCGCCTAGCCTTGCCTGTCAACCTTAAAAGTAAAAAAAATATATGTTAAGAATATATTATGTAGTTGTGTTCTAATTATTAAATTATAATTTATAATCTAAACATATCACGATTCATATTAAATACACCAAGCCTGTATAATTATCAAATCAAAATATCAACAATATACCAATATAAACAATATGCCAATATAAAAAAGCATGGGGTAAGGTATTTCTATATACATGATAAAAAAAAAAAGGTATCTCTATCTACATGATACATTTATTATATATATATTGTAACCTCCCTCAAATTTATTGAGGTTTGAATAATATAACTCATACCTTGTTCTGTACTATATTAAATCATCCTTACCCATTTCATTTAGAATGAATTGAATTTGAATTTGAATTTTGATATCTTCCATTGCTATCCCTCTCTCCACACACCCCCATACCCCTTTAGAGGTGGTTTATAATTAGCATTTGATGTAGTCTTCAAATTTACCTTTTAAAAACTAAACAAATTCTTAAAATCTTTTTGTTTTTTCTTTTTTTTTTTCTTTTAAGTGAAAGCTCTTTTAACTCATTTTTGTGGGCTAATATCTAAATGCCCTAATTAATATTGTCAGGAAAATTTATGAAACTGGCTATAAATAAAGATATGTGGCTTGAGGCATAAATATATATTTTTTAAAGTGATTATTGCTCCAACTATGTGTTTGCTATTGAGTTAGAATAGCAATTAACTTTTAGGATACAATAAACCACCTAAAATTTGTGAATCGCAACTTCGAAAATTTCCCTCAAGAACCTTCTAGAAAGCTTTGTAAGTATACGAGAAGTTTTGATATAGAAGAAAGTAAAGACTTATTTGGAAATAGTATATTATTTTTGGTACTTCTCTTGAGTTATATTTATAATTATGGAAGACATTCTTTTTGAAGTATTGTAATAATTCCCAATAGTTATAACAATATAAATATAACAATTTCTTGAGAAGAAACTACTTTTAATACATGTTTGAAAATTTACAATTCTTCAGAAGAATCCATAATTATTTTCTAAAAAGAAAATAAATTATTTTCTTATCCAAAATTAGTTTTCTGCAAAAGAAAAAAAATATTCTTAAACACACGTGCCATGTGTCCAAGTCCCAAGTGCCAAGCAAATTTAAATATGTAATAATATATTTTTTGGCTTCCGTCTATATTTTCCTTCAAGTCCTACCTAGAATTTTTAAATGTGTTCTTCTTTATAACATAGAGAAGATTTTCTGTACTTCTTCAATGTGGGACAAACACACTTTTATGCAACCTCAAATTCCAAGCTACAATATATAATAATAATAATAATAATAATAATAATAATAATAATAATAATAATAATATATTTTTTTAGCTTCCCTCTATATTTTCTCTCCAAATCCTAACTCAAAATTTTAAGTGTGTTCTTTATAAAATAAAGAAAATTTCCTTACTTTTTCAATGAGGAACAAACACACTTTATTCAAACTCAAATTTCAAGCTATAATATATTTACACACACTTTTATACACTATAACAAATATGTCCTCAAAATTTATAGTTTTTAATAGTGACAAGGCAACGGAACGAGCTCAAATGATCTCTCTAATAAATAATGTATCACTCTTTTAAGACATTACTCCAAAGAAACGAAAAACAAGTCGTGCCACAATCCGCACCAGGACGCCGAAAAAAAGAAATAATTATATCGTTATTTTTTGTGAATGCCACTTTCGATCCATATCACAGGAAAATTTAATCCTAGATCAAACTAAAACTCCTCCAAAATTTGCCATTTGCATCAAAAACCCATTCCAGGTCATCTAATTAAGTCCAAGTTTAACCCAGACAAAATCAAGAACAAATTATAATATTGTACCAACCCCATATTGTCCTCCATTTAATTTAATTTCTACCTCGTTTATCGACTCTTCCAGCCAAGACTATATTATTTCCCATTTGTCCTTTCCATGCTATAACTGTGCAATGGTACTCCATATAAATCTCTTAGCTAGATCCGCACCGGCCCGGCACATTAATAGGGTTTTGGAGGATTAAATAGTTCCATATATACCCCACCTCATAAAATAATCCCGTCCCATTCCAATGCAAATTAAAGAAGTGTATGTGCTGTACATAAGAAAAATTAACAAAGACAAAAATAGTGGGACAGTACATTATTAATACAAATAGAGCGAGAGGAGAGGACAAACACAAGGAATATCGAATATAGGCTTGTAAAGCATTTTAAAACATTGAAAACTACCCATAAAGAGACATGTTGAACGGATAATATATGTATATGTATACAGATCTAGCTAATGAGGAATTAATTTAATTACATGACGAGTTAATCTTGTGTATTCCGATGATCCAAACGTAGGAATATTTATTTGGGAGTAATAAACAAGTGGGATTAGGTCGAAAATTCTCATTTCCCGGAGAATCTAGAGCGCATCAGGCGCTGACCGTGGTTTCGGAAACTATTAAACAAATGATTTAACGCTTTCAAAGCAGAATTTCTCGTCTTGTTCTTTTCTGTGATCGATCCCATCGTATAAATAATTTGAGAAACGAACAAATTCAAGTTCGATGCCATGGGGAATGTAACTTTTGATTACTTTAAGTAATTTTGGAGTTGGGGGATATATTAGCTGGGATTAGACGCACCAATTAAAGTGGGGGTGTGGGCGGGGTAAACTTATTAGTTTAAAAAGATCTTGGTACAAAGATGTTCTTGAAATTTATAATTAAGATGCTCAATTTTTATTTTATTAAAAATATTTAGATAGGATAAGATTTTGGGATTATAGGATATTAATAATGATAATTCATATATATGAAAGAAATTTGTAAAACTTTTCAAAAAAAGTAAGATATATAGGAACTCTTTAATTTTTTTTTTTAAAAAAATTATAAAATCCTAACGTCTTTTGACAGTCAGTAAGTTCCTTTTTTCAAAAAAAAAAATTTACAAAATATTTTACAATACTCTTATAAATTTTAAATGCCGCTCAAACTGTTTTGAGGAATTTATAAGAAATTAAACATCATTTGATTGAGTTATGAATTGTTGTATCATATATATTATGACATTGACATCTCACTTTGTAATATTATAATATTTTTATTTACTGATTTATAATCTACTCTAACATATACTCAAGTGATTCCTGTGAAATTTTCCCATAACACAAGGATATATACAAGTATTTATACTAGTAAAACTTATACTAAGAATCTAACTGAAAGTTTTTCATGTGGTTCATCTGGGTATTCAAATGAATTGGGTGTCTTTAAATGAAAATATTATAATATTATAAAATAAAATTAGTATCATCATATATGATCTAATATTTAATCATTTAATTAATCTCATCTTTATAAAATTCAAAAAAAATTATATATATATAGATATATATTTAAGTGGAGGATATGAAATTTCTCACGCAAACAGAACGAAGTACAGCTCCTACGGTCCACAAGCACCTGGTGCTGTTTGGAGTAAAGAAGAATGAAATTATGGCAATTAAGAGCAAGAGAAGAAAACAAAGGAAAAAGGAATAGTATATGATGAAGATTGAAGATGATGATCGCCTGGACAGGGTCACGCCCACAAGTCACGTGAGGATACCGTGTTGACGCCGAGGAATGTGGTTGGGTTCTTCTGGTTCTGGCTTTGCAAATTTCCACGCGCGGGGGGCTCGACAGCGTGGGTGGGGTTGGATTAGGCCAAGACCAAGGAATATCTGAACACGGGGAGGGAATATTGGTGTTCAGAGAAACATTATTGCATAGACAAATGCAATCTTTTGAATTTAGTTTGCTGATTTTCCGATTTCTTGCCCAACGACTCCCACGCTCTTTCCTTCACGTAACATCCTTAATTATTTTGTTATAAAATAACTAGTAATTCGCATATTTTGTATCACTTTTTTTGGCATAATACATCAATAATCATGTAAAGATACAAACACGATATAATATAGAAAAATGATCCAATACTTCTTAAATAATTTAGGACACAATATATATATATATATATATAACTCTGTTAAAATTTTTCAGGATACATAAACATTTTTGTATCACATAAATATTTATATATATACACATAAATTTATATTTATTTATACACAGGTATATCGTTAGAAGTTCATTCAATTTAAACTTCTAGCATCATATTTTATGATCGAGACTCACATTATTAGGCTAAATGGCAATTCAACTACACATCTATATTTGTATACTAGATGATTTCAAGGGGAAAAAAAGATATTATTTTTTTAAAAAAAGAATAATAAAAGGGGATTGATTTTGAATTAGATATATAATACTCTTTATAAAAAATAATTTAAAAAACTCTGAATTCTTAGTTAATTACTCTGACACTCATATACTTTTTAAAAACATATAAAAAAGGACTTATTTTTTTTGAAACATACTTGACACATTGTTAATGTCCTTAATTGTGTGTCTAACACATATCAAATTTGGTGAGATTTTTTTATTTTTTTGTTTAATTTATTAACATACCAAATGGTGTGGTGAATATGTATTAGATTTATGCTATATATGAGACGATATTGAACATGTATCCTTCATTATAAAGATATTTTTTAAAAATTGATACCTTATAACACATCAAGCATAGAAGAATCTTGTCGAAACTAAGTCTAACACATAATTCCTGAAGAAAGTGGCTATTATATGATAAAATTATATGTTGGTCCAACAACATAAGTTTTACACATAAAGTGTGAGGCCACCAGTTTGAGTTTAGTGAACACCTGATATATGTGCATTTGAATAAATATCACAATATGTAATAAAACTTCCATTTACGTAATCAATTTTAATTTGAACAAACTCAATCTGCACTAAAATTTTCATTGATGTAAATACACCAAATTACATAAAAGAAAGTCTATTTTAAAGAAGAATATATTTGTTATTTCCATGAACCCAATAAAACTTAAAATACTAATTAAATTGTAAGTTGCAAGCCGCTAGCTAGCTAGTCCAGAGTGATGATATAAGGGTTGGCTGAATTGAATAGTCAGAGTGCATGTGGATCTAAAGGCGGGTGTCGCCAAGGCCCGGCCGCCTCTCTGACAACCATTTCTTCTTATTATACTCCAAGTCTTCCTCTGAGGTTTATTCCCTAAGATGCGTACCCTTCTCGCTATAAATACAATCTTTTGGTCATTGGTATTCAATTCGCACGTGTACAGCTAGATGTTTACCAACGTGCACATCAAGACTATATTTAGAATAACAACTAATTTCATTAATACATCAAAAATTAATTAATACATTCTAAATCATATATGCAATATGCAAGAAAAGAAATTTATACTATAATAATACAAATAAATATCTACATACCTACGGGATTCCTTAACACAAAGTTTCTTAATTATAGATTAATTCTTGGCCTTAAATTTTATCACTTGAAAAAAAATCTAATTAGGATTGATTAGACTCGACAATACAATCAAAATCAAGAATTTGGCATCTGCACACAATTAGATAGGGTCGTTGTGGTTGCTTACAATAAAAGTTCTCAATGCACAAATCAATAAAATAGTGAAAGAATAGAAAGTTCAAAAAATAGGTAAATTATAGATAAATAGATAGTTTGGCGTCGATAGCTAAGTAAATTATAACTGTAAATTATGAATTAAGATATTGATAGCTAGTGTTTTGTGTTGTGATGTGTTGCAGACTCTCAATTTATGATGTTAGAAAATCAAAATAACTACTAAATTAGCCTTGCAGTCAAATTAAATTGAATCAAGTTAGATTAGTCCAATCCAAATAAAATAAAATCATTATAACTATGAAATTATTTAGTGAGTGATGTACTTTATAAATTACTTTTATTGAAACACTACTTCTACTGGTCATATCCATGCCCTCAAATTTAGCTTGCAACCTCGCCCATAATGATCAAGAAAGCACCACACAGGTGAAGATGATCATCATCGTTATGAGGGCTCAAAAGATTCATAGTTTGGCCAAAACCCTCATCACAATAATTGTGAATATTCCTACTCTGGAAAACACAGGACCCAAAAATAAATGAATGCCAGATATGTAGAAACAAAAAGAGTATGGAACAATGGAAAATTAAATAAAGGACCCCTGGCCTGAGTCACCATCCATCAATTTATTAGAGATGGGGGATTTCCAATATTCCGTGTAAAGAAACAGTACTCCTTTTGTTTCCTCGAAAACCAACCATTCTTCCCTGCAGAAACCAGCTCCATTATATCTCCACCGCACCTCCTTTTCCAGCTCCCCCAAAAACCCTTTTTTACTCTCTGAATTGAAGCAAAAGCCTGATTCTTCTGCATCCTTAAATACAGAACTTCCCTTTTCACAAACTTTTTCTTTCCTCATAGCTTCATCCCCCTAAAACTGGAACACCCCTTTTTCAGCATTTTTCAGCAAAAGTATGTCCTAGTTTCTGCAACTCTTTTAACTCTCTGGTCAATACTTTATCAGCCCTACTCTATATATTTAAGCTACCCAAAAAGCCTACTAGTTCCTCTCTCTTTCTCTCTCAGGAACCATGCAAATCATAAGGTACTCATGATATAATCACAATCCAACTCCCTTTACTTTTTGAGCTCTCCAATTCATTTTTCCCTCTTTCCAAAGTCTCAACTTTTTTCCTCTATTGTCTCTCTCTATTTCTTTGTTGATGTATTTTAGCTCAAGCACTACCGGCTCAGCCATGCCTGATCTCTCTTTACAGATCAGTCCACCCACAGTATCAGCCTCTCAGCACAAAGGAATAGCATATGATAATGGGCTGATCAAAATGCCCTACTGCAGCACTGATCGGAGCACCACGACTGATTCTGCCAGCAGTGGAAGCGATTTGAGCCATGAAAATGGATTTTTCAATGAGGAAAAGAGTTTTAGTAACCCACTTGTTGAGCCCACTTTGAGTTTAGGGTTCGAAATGGGAAGATTGAATCCTATACCTGTCCAAATGCCAAGACACTATCAGCATTATCAGCCTCAGATATACGGCGGCCGGGAGTTCAAAAGAACTTCAAGAGTTATGAATGGGGTTAAAAGAAGCGTTCGAGCGCCAAGAATGAGATGGACTTCAACTCTTCATGCCCATTTTGTTCACGCAGTTCAGCTACTTGGTGGCCATGAACGTATGTGAAACTAACTTTGGCTTTTCAAAGGTTTTAGTTTACAGAAAATATGGTTATGTTTTAGGATTCTTTACTGTCTGAAGTTATTTTATATCCATTCTTTTCGGGGGGAAAATGGGATGACAAAAAACTGTCTGTTTTGGTTTCTTGATAAATGTTACAGGAGCAACGCCGAAGTCTGTACTAGAGTTGATGAATGTGAAGGATCTAACCCTAGCTCACGTGAAGAGTCATTTGCAGGTGTGGTTTCTGAGCTGAACAAGTTTTTCTTTTCCTTTCTTTTCTTTTTTTGTGTTAAATTTTTTATTATGTTAATATTGCAATTGTGCAGCTCTTTCCCCCTCTCCATTCATGTCCTTTTCCCCTTTTCTTTCATACTTGTTGGCTATGATAAGCGCTTTACTTTTATGTACTGTTTGAGTCTTGTGAGGTGGGTATATTTTTGAGTACAAAAGGATTAGGACAAAAGGGCATCTTCCCTAGAAATGTTGATAATCTTAGCAAAAATGTGGATTGTGGACCTGTTTTTTTCTTACAATCTCTTTTTTATTTTCTTCTGGGTATTCATGCAGATGTATAGAACAGTGAAGAGCACTGACAAGGGAACAGGTAATTTGGATTCCCCCCCTCCAAAAAGGTCCCATTTTGGCATCCCACTTCCATTATTCTCTTTGTTTGTGCCTGGTTGATGATTTTGGGGCGACAAAATTTTCCATCTGTTTGTTCTGAACATCATGGACTCAATTGTAATAACGCAGATGAATTATTTTACCTGAGTGTCTGATAAAGCATATGCAATATTGGCTCCATGGCTATCAATTTTGCAGCTCAAGGGCAGACAGATATTGGGTTGAAATTGCATAGGACAGAGGTCGAAGATGAAAAGGCTGTTGGTATTATTAGTAGTCCTTGCACTATGTTTACCCCATTAGCAGCTCCACCACCACCACCAACACCATCCTTATCATCATTACAAACAAATACTCCATTACAACATGCTCAGAGGTTAGTGCATGCATTTACATGATTCACTCTCTCCAGTTTGTTTTTTCAACATCTTTTGTCTGCACTTTATTCTTCCATCATTTCCATAAGACTTTATATACGTACATAGGGACCCCGGGCTCTAGTCAATGCAAAATCAATAGTAAGATACAACTTTTCACTTAAATTTTCTCAATTCTTGTCCGGATAAGTTTGACTGGACCCAACCCAATTACACATCAGTTGGGTTTGATCAAATATAGTTCGTAATATTCTAAGTGATAAGATTTTGTCTAAGTTAAGACATACTAACACACATTCACAAAATGCATTGATTGTTGGTGATATTTTTGGGAGGTCAAAAGTGATGGTTTTTCTTAATAAACGTGTGAGGGATAATGGGATTTAATAGGGTTTGTTTGGTGCAGGTTGGATTGTATCTATATATTCCATCTCAAAGCAAGTTGATGAAACAACTCACATCCATAGATATATGTTTCATAGTACAAATCTCAAGGAACCTTAAAAAGTCAAAGAGAAGGTTCAAATCTCAATAATGTTGTAATAAGCGTGTTTAGGGTGACATTTGCTGAAAAGGTGGGGGTCACACAGATGTTTGCTGAATTTGTTGACTTCATTCTTGGACGGCTATAATTAAACCAACAAGAAATGTTAAAAAAAAATAAAGGTCTTATTCTCAC
>JACGDI010005507.1:398275-433431 GCA_014898725.1 Jacaranda copaia
CAACTCCAAATGTTAATTATTGTTGTATTATAGTTTCCTTTGGTTTCGTTTGTATATCATGTACTGACTAATGACATTGAAAGTGCCCCTTGTTTTAAACTGTCTAATTTGTGTGTGTTTCTTTGTAAAGATGATATTCTGACTACCAATATTTTATTCAAGTTAGCTACGTTCATTAGTGTATATTTGTATGCTTAGCATGTCTTTTGACAATTTCTTATGTCTTGCATTTTATTCGATCAGTGAATTCACAATGTTTACAAAATTCCTATATCATGAATGATTTGAACTCTTTCAAACCCAATTCAGAAACTGGTTTCAGCTTAATTAATATAAAAAAGTATAAAGTTCACAATTGTTGTTGCAAATATATGCAAGGGAGATTTGTTTGCTTATTAATTATAATACAAACTACATTGAAATAAATATATACTACACAATACTTAACATAAATTTACCATAAATGTATGTCTAATACCAATGTAGATAATGAAATTAAAGTGGACTAAAAAATATTACAAAGTTATGCAAAAATGCTAATTTGCCTAAAAAAATCTGCTAATGGATTGCTAAAGAATAATTCTGCACTAATAATAATTGCAACACAATATGTGTACCTAGGTTTTATTTATGTATTAAACTAAAATGATATTGTGTGTGCAATTATAAAATGAATAGGGTCAACTATTTATATAATAGAATACGTTAAATAATATAAAAAATATAAATTAATTAAAAGAATAGTAGATTTAATAAATAAGTATAAATAACAAATAATTAAAAAATACCTACTTAATCAATACCCAAAAATATGGTGACCAATGTGAATGGAAATGTTATGGCCACTATGTAGTAGAAATTAAAATGATATAAAGAAATGTAGTCTACAAATTTATTTTGAAACAATTAATATAATTTGTATTTATTTATATAAAATAAATAACATATTATATATATATATCAATAATATTGTTAAAGTCTACAAAAATGTAAAGAACATAATATATATTAATAATATCAATAAATATACACATAATAATGGTCAATATGGGTGGGCGTTCGGATTGAGTTGGTCAGGTTCGGGTAATTTAGGTTGGGTACCTGATATTTTGGGTAGCCATTTTAACTACTTGACACTTTGGATCTCCGAATATATTGGGTGCCTGATAAATTTTTGTTCGGATACCTAATATGAATTTTTTAAACTTTTTTAATATAAATATTATTTCAAAATTTTCAAAAAAAGAAAAAAGAAAAAAGAAAAAAGAAAAAAAATGAGCTCAATTGCCAAGTGTGTTGATGCATTAAGGAACATTGAAGGCCTACCAGACCACCTGTTTGGAAGGGCTATTAACGCTCTTCAAAGTGCCACGATGAGAAATTTTTCCCTAGGCAATTTGTGCTTTCTCCATTTGCCCTTATCAACTTTCAATGCTGCATTATTTAATACTTCTGTTTCTTGTTTGTGGGATCTATGGAGTGTCTATTCACTTTATGTTATGTATTTGTATGTTTGAACTTATTAGTCACTAATTTCGATCACTCGTAATCCTCTATTGTAAGGATGTTTACTATGTACACCTGTTCTATGTAATGATGTGCCATAATATTTTACATTGCATATGATGACTAATTTCTTAAAATAGATGGCTAGTGGATTAAGCTCGATGTCACCACATGATGATGTGTTGGAGTTCAACGACGGATCACTAGGCACATTTGGCAGTGATGTGTCCGACAGTGCTGATGATGTATTCTTCATCGCAGATGATTTGTTGCCTAATTTGTATACTAACAAAATGCCACACAACATATCTGCACTCCATGGAGTGGATTAGGTTGGTGAGATAATGGATAGCCATCCTGATTGATTCTACAATAACCTGCGTATGATGAAGCCTACCTTCATGAGATTGATCAATGAATTAACCAATCGTGGGTTGTTACCTCAAACACAACAGTGTTTGGTATGACCAACTAAGGGGGTGGCAATGTTTATGCAAACAGTTGGCTATCATTAGAGATAGAGTACTACTATGGAATGGTTCCAACACTGTTTGGAGACAATCAGCCGTCATGTACATCGTGTGATTAGGGTACTCAATATGTTAGCGCCTGAGCTCATAACTCCCCTAAAGTTTAATGAGGTGCCCAACTAGATTCAATACAATCTTAACTTCTCCCCGTATTTTCAAGTATGAAATACTTGAAGGATTAGCTCTGAGTATGCAATCTATCTAATAAAATTTTAGCAGCTCAACTATTCACATTTAATATGTAGGGTACGGTAGGGGTAATTGACATCACATAAATGTGTGTACTTGGGTACTCACTCGTAGACAGAACACATATCATTCCAAAAAAAGGAACGTCTCTCAAAATGTCCTGGTCATAGCCAACTTCAATCGAATATTTATGTATGTGTATACAGGTTGGGAGGGAAGTGCCAGTGATGTATGGGTCTTGCTGAATGCAATCCAGAGTGACCTTGTCTTTCCCTTTCCCCCACCAAGTATCATAGATCGATTCTAATAACTGTATAACCATCGTACAACTGGATCATACAAAATTTTTTGTGTTCAACTACTACCGAGACTACACTAACACATTTTGATATTCTCATTTAGGGAAGTAATATCTTGTTGATGCTGGCTTCATGAACTATGTGTGCTTCTTATCCCCATATAGACAGTCTCAGTACCACCTCCAACAGTTCGATTGTACCCCCGTATACAGTAGGCCAGGGAAGCTATTCAACCATCACCACGCTCGACTTAGGAACACCATAAAACATACCATTGGGATTCTCAAGAAGAGGTTCTCAATTCTAGCTTGGGGTATGCACAACTATATTATTACTCGACAGACTGATATTGTCATGGCATGTTGTGCGCTGCATAATTTCATCCATAAGTTTAGTCGGGATGGAAGCATATTCGTGACACCAGACCATGAACTTGACCCTGACTGGGAGACTTTCTACTATCGTGGCCACCCGAATCACCAGGAGATACAGGTACAATCTGATTTCTATGATGGTCTAGCACAATGAATGTAAGCCGAGAGGCAATAATAAGTTTATACTAAGTTTGAAATGCCAACTTAATATGTTTTATATGTGTTCATGCACATGTCATTTTTTAGAACTTATTTTTATCTCCCAGTATATACTAAGCATTATGGTTGCCATGTGCTAAAATCGGGTGTTTGAATAAGTTTATATCTTGCCATATGCTACTGTCAATTATCTTATATTTCGTATAATCTTGTTGTACTATTCTTAAAAAAGTATTCATTATTTTTATTTAGTTGCAATAAGACAATTGTTATGGTTTTGCTAAAGAATGAGTAGGTACGATCCCCCTATAGATGCACGCGGTGCCAGCCCCATGCAAGTTAATATGGCCACAATAGAAATAAGCTACAGATATTATTTTTTCAGATGCCCTGCTGCACTTGGGCACCCAGGAAGTTTCATATGGGCAGACATCGGACCTGGGGAGGCATCAGGTATGTATAGGCAGCATCGACCACTCGACTGTGCCTCATCACATAGTACTTATATGTCATATTTAGGTACTCATTCCTTTTTAATTCGGTTTCGAAACTATGTAGATATGTTTTGGGGTGCAACAGTGGATGGTTCCAGCAATAACATGAAAAATATATGGGGCCTCGACGTCGAAGAGCAGTTTATGTATATACTTCTTAATGCTAACACAATAGATTCACTAACAAATGAGTTGTACATATAGATTTGCATGGTCGACATAGCTAACAAACGTAGCAGGTACTTTCAACGTCCATACATGATAGAATATGAAAGGGAGAAATTTGACGACCTTAATGAGCGCTATAACACAATGAAGGCCATCGTCGAAAATCCAAACGTCTTCTACGAGCCATCAATCTGTGATATTTTTGTGCCTATTGACATACGATCGGAGCTCTAAGCGGTTAGAATAGTGTGCAGTACTATCTATAAGTTATGATTTTGTATAATTATATGTAGTTCCCTAGCAAGATTATCTTTGTAATGTGTGTGCAGAGGTACCGACTTGTTGAGTGCTGTTGGCTGTGTGCAGAGACTAGATATGACCTCATATCTGAGATTTTTACGCCACATGCAACACCATAATGAAATGTATCTTGCCCACGCCAGCCTGAGAGACGTGATGATTAGTTGTTAGGTTGGTAGGAATGCACATATAGGCTATTAGGTTTAGACGGATCACGTAGTTCTTTGTAATTACAGGGGTTATCTAGGCCAGACATCCCACGTTCTTGGTCGACTAGAGTTAGAGCTGACATGCCCGTTGGCTCAAATGGCGACATTGATAAAGGCTTGGTAGTTGGCCCTATCACGTCATGGTTTGCTATTGTTCGACGAATTAGCATGAGGCTATCAAGACGTTGTGGCTCGCCTCACACGAGCTAAGTTAGTACGGGTCGCACACTAAACTGACCACCTACATTATCTTGATCTTATTGTATTATGCAATGTATTATTATTAATGTATCAGACTAACTGTACCATATAATGTTTTTATGTATTGATCAACTTTATATTATTGTTGGTTGTGTGTATTGCACATGATGAATGGATATGGTTAGTTTAATGTTAAATTTATTGGTTGTCATTTATTTCTTGGATCATGATATTAATAGTGTGACCACAGACTATGCTAAGATTGTCCATGGGACACGACCAACTTGTAATGTGCTTGCACATGGTATATTTCATGATCCCCACAAGAGCCTTTAAGAAGAGGGTGCCCTCATCACTTATTTGATGAATGTTGTGCCATCTTGCGACATCTCTAATAAGGAGGTACTTATAGATGAGTGCTCCTAGATTGCACACTATTTGTCCAAGACATTCGGGAGGGAAAGGATAATTGATAAGTTGAAAATGAAGATTCAACAGCTATGTGGCTGCTATTATTCATTTATAGAGTACATGTCTATACCTGAGGTGCAGTACAATGCCGACACCATGGTAGTGCATGTTGACGTGCAGTACTGGGCACATGTTGGGAATGTAAGTTAAATTTACCATTTTATTCATTTTACTTAATGTAGCATGCATATTTATACAGATAACTATTCACATTGAAAATTGTAATGTACCTAGTGTAGGAGACTATTAGGCAGAGCTATTTTTGTGTATCCAGAGAGCCCTTATTCCTCCCGCTATAGTACATATTTACTGAAGGTCGTGTAGTCAACCTATCTTATAGTGGGTTGATAGGAGATGCATCAGCATCCGCCACTAGTATGTAGGCTTGTCAAGTTCAATAATTTCATTCATACATAAAGGCTCCATCTTAGATGACTCCCCTACCGACTCCTATCATGATGTTTTATTTATGTGTTATGGATCATTTGCACACATAAGTAGTAATGTTAGAAACTCCAATCTTTAAATTCAGCTTATTATGAAGAGAATGCATGGTACGATATTTATGTTTGTTCTACTTTATGTTATGCTTTATAATTTACTGATTCTATTGCAACTGTTCATATTCATATATCATAATTATTAATTTCCTCCATCCCCTATTCAAGCACAATTTAGTTTTAATTATATTTTCTTTCTTTTCTTTTTTTTTTTGTGCATTTCTATCTCATTTGTTTGGTCAAAGTATCCATAAATATGACTTACTTTTCAATATAACATAGGAAAATGTACAATATAAAGCATAATAGTAATAACAGTAATAGCAATATTAAAGGTTTGTTTGCTTGTGTTTCCCCAGAATGCCGTTGTTCCAAGAAAACAAAGCTAAACATGGCCTCCCTTTTCCACCATGTGAAATACCATAAAACCCCTTGGCCCTTTTCATTATTTACCAAATCTCACTTTAATTTCACATTCTCCCTCTCACACACACACCCCCTACCACATACACAACATGCCATTATCACTTTACTACTACTACTAATAACTATTATAATAATAATTATTATAATAATAATAATAGTATTAATTTTTTATTATTACTAAATATAATTAATAATAATAATAAAATTAATATTAATAAATATAATAAGTACTATTATAATTACTATTATTGTTATTATAATAATAATAATATTAAGTTTTTATTATTACTAAAGATAATTAATAATAATTATTAGTTTTTTGGTAAATATTCTTTTATTATTATAATAATAATAGTATTAATGATATTTATAACATAAATAGTGTTAACAATAAATAAAATGATAATAATAGCAATACTAGTAATGGTAATAGTATTCATAATTATAATAATAATAACAATAATAATATTAATATTATTTATATTATTATAATAATAGTTTTAATTATATTTATAGCGTAAGTAGCATTAAAATAAATAAAACAATAATAATACTAATATTAGTAATGGTATTCGTATTCGTATTCGCATTCTTAGTAGTAGTAGTAGTAGTAATAATAATAGTAGTAGTAGTAGTTAGGGTAAGTATACTACTAATAATGACGATGACGACAACGACGACCACAACACAACAACAACAATATTATTATTATTATTATTATTATTATTATTATTATTATTATTAATAATAATAAATATAATTTTAATATTAATATTATTATTAGTAATAATAATTACAATTAAATAAATTTTTGACTAACAAACAAAATCCATGAAATATTATAATAAATCCACTTAATCATTACAAACTTATAACATAATCATATCTGTTCAACACATATACATACATATATACACAATATTTTTAATTAATATCCTTGCAATTAAAAAAATTCTTTAATATCAATTTTCACCCTCAAACACTAACACAAAACTAATGACGCGATATCTATAGTAAAAAATGCTCCCTAAAAAACGTATCCAAACATATCAAAACTCCCAAATCTCATTTTTTACTATTTTTAAAAATAATAACCAAATATCAATCACATTCCCCAAGCTTCACTTCATATTCTCCCACAATTCTTTCATTATTCATTCTCCCAAAGCACACAATAAACACATAACAAAATCAAACAAAAAATATATCCAAACATTACCCAAATTTTCATTATCTTATAAAGACTTGGAAGTATCTACAGTAGCAAGACAAGTAAGTACCGTACTCCAGGTAGGATAAAACATAGATCAAGCCGTCGTGTTAAGAAGAATTCACGATTTATTCTCAAAATATTAATGCGTAAGAATATAATGATGCGTAAAAATATAATCATATTATGTATAGGATGCAACAACCCAGTTTTAAACTGTAGCTTCACTGAGCACCTACGCAGTTGGGTGAAACATAAGTTGCACATGACATTTTTATTCCAAACTCAAAACATGAAGATAGTAAAAATTTTGGACCACTTTTACACTAAAATTGCGAAGTGCACAATGTCATTTTCTTGTTAAGACTGAGAACTATCTACAATAAGGAGACAAGTAAAATGGTGCAGCATAGGAAGGATGAAGCATGGGCCAAGTTTCTTTATTAAGATGAGTTCATGATCCTTTCTTAAAATATAGGCGTGCAAGGTTATAGTCGAGTCGCCTATAAGATACAATAACCCAGTTTTAGTTTGGAAGTGTTTAGGGATGAATCCAAAAATGAGAATATGAGGAGACAAAAGTAATAAAAATATAGAACTTCAAATACAAATTTTATAATTTACGAATTTGAAACATAATTTTTATCGAAATTGAGCACAATTATTTTTTATATCATAAGATAATCAAATCAATATCTTTTTCATTATAAATAATTAAACAATAGGCTAAAAAAATCATGTTCCATTTTATTTTTTAACCTCTTTTGCACAATATTTATAGTGGAGAAAGTTTCCTCACATGCATCTATTGAAACAAAAATAAAATAAAATAAAATAAAATAAAATAAATAAAATCTCAATTATTTACTTACTCTTATCTCTTTGTTTCATTCTTTTTGATTTTTGGTTGTTTTGCAAGTTTCTCAAGTTTTTGTTTTATTTTATTTTATTTTTTTACTACCAAACCCCTATAATGTTTTTTTGTGCAAATAAAATGAATTACCTTGACAAGTCTAGCCTAATTCTTTTTGTTTGATTGCTTGATTGTGGATTTGGACTTAAAATTTTATTTTGAATTTAAAAAAATAAAATAAATAAAAATTAGATTAATTAATTTTAATTTTTATCATCCTTGGAAGTATCTATAGTGGCAGGCTAAGAAAAATAATTCAATATAGCTAGGGTGAGACATGGAACAAGTTGCCCTATTAAGATGAATTCATGATTCCTTCTAAGATATTGGAGTGCAAAATTATTGTTGTGTCGCCATGAAATACGACAACTTAGTTTTAGACTATAGTTTGAAAATATCTACAGTAGCTGTACAAATATATGTATGATGATGTGGAGACTGAAGTAATCCGTATTTATTAGCTGGTTTGTTAGGTGTCAATTAGCTAATTAATTAGCAAGTCAGGTGTCAACTAGCTAGTTAGTTAGCTAAACCTTTTCTGCTATATATATAAACACCATATAGCGAGGTGATTTCCACAGTGTTTTTCACACATTCAATAAGAAATCTCTTCTCAAGATATCTCTCTCGACGGATCTCCAACTTTTCAAACATGGTATCAGAGTCATGATTTGGTGGCTCTGAATTTTTTTCTTCTCTTTGTTTTTTTTTGAATTCCTCACTGGATTCCTTTCATCTTGCTGTGATAGTTAAAGTAAGACATTTAGCTCATAGAGGATTTTAATGAACAAATGGAAGTACGGTGAAATCGAGATTGAGGAACGAGAGGAATGGAAAATGGTGATCCTCTCTTCCTTCAAGCTTTCGACCACCTCGGGATAGTGTTAGTGATGAATCTTTTGAATGGAAACAATTATTTGCTATGGAGTAGGTCCATGAAAATTGCCGTAGGAGCTAAAGTTAACCTCGAATTTATCAACAAAAGGTGTCCTACACCGGAAGAAGACTCCGATGAGTACAAGCAGAGGGTAAGGGCCAATTGTTTGGTGACTTCATGGATATTGAACTCTATCTCCAAAGACATAGTCGACGCATTCCTATATACTACTTCCTCTAGACAATTCCGGGAGGAAATTGAGGAGTGGTTTGGAGAATGCAATGGACCGCTTTTATATCAATTGCAACAAGAGATCGCGTCCGTTGCATAGGGAAATCTCTCAATAGTTCAATATTATACAAAATTGAAGAAACTATAGGATGAATTAGCTATATTGACGCCTATATCGGAATGCAAGTGTGGTGCGACAAAGGCTATAGCTGAAGCGAACACCATGAATCACTTGAGACAGTTCATTTTCCCACATTAGGAACCAAATTTTGATGATGGATTCTTTTCCCACTGTTAACAAGGCATATTCTACGGTTCTACGAGTGGAAAAGAAAAGAGAGGTGAATACCTCTTTTACTGACTTGATGGAAAATGTAGCCATGTTATCAAAGGGAAATTTGATTTAATTAGAAAAAGGATGGAGGAAATAGACAGTACAATAGAAAGGAATCAGGAAGGAAATTTGACAAATATTGTGATCATTGTGGAAAAGACGGGCACCTAAAGGAGAATTATTTCAAATTAAATCGGTATCCGGAGTGTACAAGGAGCTTAGGGAGAGAAGGATGCAAAACCACGAAAAACAAGCAGTGAATTATGTTGACACACCCTTGGATACACTCGAAGAGAAGACACGATAGATACATGGTGATTGGAATGCTACTATAGCTGACTTGGTTCAATAGGAGGTGAATAGAATAATAAAAGAAAGACAGTAAGTAGAGATGAATCAAGTCAACTTAGCTCATAATAATGACTTTGCAGGTTCAAATGTTCACTCTGCCCTAAGTATTCTTAGTTTGTTAGATAAAGGTTTTTGGATAGTAGACATCGGTGCCTCAAGTTATATATGTTGCAACCTTAAACTTGTATCTAACCCTGGCTAAATAAATACTCCAATGCCCGTATATATACCAGATAGAACCACGAAGATGGTTCACCATATAGGCTCAGTTAAACTAACCAAGAATTTAAACTTGCAAGACACACTATATATACCAAATTTTAAGTTTAATCTGCTTTCTGTAAATAAACTAGCCAACGATGCTCAACTTAATTTACCTTCTATCCTATTCACTTCGTCTTGTAGGGCCTGTAGAATGAAGAAGTATTAGCTATTGGGTAAGTTGTAGGGAGATTATACATCATTGACAATACTTGTTATCTAGCCAATAATGCTACCAGAAGTAGCAAATCTTCTGTTGTTAATCTGTTTGCTTCTCAATGTCCTAGTGATCATATTGTTTCCAACTTGTCTCTTTGGGACCAAAGATTCGGTCGCACTTCTATGAATGTTTTGAAACACATACCAAATATTCCAAATAAATACTTCGACACTTACTTTTCTTGTAATATCTGCCAATCTCTAAGCAAACCAGACTTCCTTTTCCATGTGATGGTACTCATGCAAAAAGGCCCTTTGAACTTTTTCACATGGACATTTGGGGACCTTATAGAAAACCTTTATTAACTAGAGTTGATTACATATTAACTATATTAGATGACAATAGTAGAACTCTATGGACTATCCTTCTTCAAAATAAACATCAAACTCATAAAATGATAGCTCAATTCATTAAGATGATTGAAACTCAATTTAATACCAAAATCATGAATATTAGGATAGATAATGGGACAGAATTTGTGAACAATGAAACTTCAAATATCTTTAGAGAATATAGGATCATACACCAATAAAACATGCCCTTACACTCCCCAACAAAATGGCACTATAGAAAGAAAACATAGACACCTCTTAGAAGTGGTTAGATCCCTCATGTTTCAAGCTGGTTTATCATCAAAATTTTGGGGAGATTCCATTTTAATGGCCACTCATATAATAAATAAACTCCCTACACCCATCTTTGGTTGTAAATCTCCCTTTGAAGTCCTTTACAATAAGATTTCAAATTACTACTCTGTAAAGGTTTTTAGGTCATTGCGCTATGCCACAAACATACACCCTCAAAAGGATAAGTTTGGTCCTAGAGCTTATAAATGCATATTCATAGGCTATAATATAGGACAAAAAGCTTTTAAAGTATATGATATTGATAACCATAAGGTCTATTGTTATAGGGATGTGATATTTCTTGAGCTACAATTTCCATTTCTTGACGAAAAATCTGATGCTCCATCTAAATTTTCAATCCCTATTCCTGTTATTCCTAAAAATAGCTTTGGTCTTGATCCTCCCATCGATGAGCCAACTGTTGATTTTGAAATTCAAAATCTTTCATGAGACCAAAATCAGATAGAAACTCAACCTTAAAGTACTCAAACTCAGACCATTCTCAGATGTAGCTCCCAAGTGAAGAAGAAACCTATTTGGTTGAAGGATTATGTTTCCACTGCTATCTTCCCTTGCTATGATATTAATTCAAACATTGCAAGCAATACGTATACACCTCCAACATTCCTTTTATAACTAAAAGTAACCTATCACAAAGCTATTTGACTTTTCTTGCCAATATGCCTACTATCAAAGAATCTGAGTCCTACAAACAAGCTTATACATAAGTGGAGTGGATTTTAGCCCAGCAAAAGGATTTGGAGGCTCTTGAAATCAATAAAACTTGGGAATTGACTAACTTGCCTGAAAGGAAGAAGGTCAGAGGCTCCAGATAGGTATAGAAGGTAAAATACAAACCTGATGGCATTATAGATAAGTACAAAGCACAGTTGGTAGCAAAGGGATATAACCAAATAGAAGAAATGGATTACCTTGATAGTATTTATTCAATAGCTAAACTGGTCATAATGAGATTATTCTTAGCTTTGGCTACAGCAAATTCGTGGCTTTTACACTAACTGGACATCAATAGTACATTCTTAGATGGTTTTTTGCAAGTGGAGGTTAATATTGTTCCTTCGAATGGATATGACAAAGCTAAACCTAGCTAGGTTTATAAACTTTTGAGATCTACACATGGACTCAAGCAAGCATCAAGATAATGAAATCTTGAACTCACCACTCAGCTTCAGAATTATAGGTTCTGGCAATTAGCTCATGATCACTGTTTATTTACAAGGCAAACTGATACTTCTTTTCTAACATTGGTGGTTTATGTGGATGACCTGTTACTCACTGGAGATAATGAGAAGGGGATCAATTTTGTTAAATATTTTCTTCACTTAAAATTTACTATTAAAGATCTTAGTTATATGAGATACCTTCTTGGAGTGGAAATTGTTAGATCAACAAAGGGTTCATATCTCAACCATAGAAAATACATCTTGGATATTATTCAAGATACTAGTTTGATGGGGTCTAAGCTGATTGCAACTCTTTTACCAAAGAAATTAAAGCTTACAGAAGAGGAGGTACCATATTTTGATCCATCTTAGTATAGAAGTCTAATTGTTAGACTTCTGTACCTCAATCTTACTTGATCGAACCTTACTCACAATGGTCAACAATTGAGCTAATATGTCAATGCCCCTATTGAAGACCATTGGAAGGCTATTATTCATATACTTGAATATCTAAAAGGATGTCCATCCAAGGGATTATTTTTCTCAGCTCAAAATATATTGCAATTGAGCTCATATTATGATACAGACTAAACTTGTTGCACCAGCACATGGAGGTCTCTCATGAGGTATTGCATATTTCTAGGTGGATCATTGATCTCATAGAAAATAAAAAAATAGCCTACTGTGTCTTGATCTCCTGCTAAAGTTGAGTATCAGAGTATGGCATCTACCGTATATGAGCTTAATTGGATCTCCTACTTGTTACAGGACCTACGCATAAGCGTCTATCTTTCCATTCCTTTGTTATGTGATAAGAAAGCTACCATTCACATCACCGAGAATCCTATCTATCATGAAAGAGCAAAGTATATTGACATAGATTGTCACCTAGTATGAGACTAGTTTAAGAAAGGCTTCATATCTCCAAAGCATGTTTCTAGTACCGCTCAATTAGCTAATGCCTTCCAACATATTTTGTCCAAGTTAGGCTTGTGTGATGTTCACCAAGCACGAACTTGATAGGGGGACGATGTACAAGTATATGCACGATGATGTGGCTACTGAAGTAATCATATTTATTAGCTAGTTTGTTAGGTGTCAATTAGCTAGTTAATTAGCAAGTCAAGTATCAACTAGCTAGTTAGTTAGCTAAACCTTTTCTATCATATATTTAAACATCATATGGCATCTGATTTCCACATTTTTTCCACACATTCAATAAAAAATCTCTTCTCAAGATATCTCTCTCGATGGATCTCCAACTTTCTGAATGGTAGCAAGCAAAGAAAAATAGTGTTGTATAAATAGAAACATGGACCAAATCACTCCATTAAGATGAATTCATTATTCTTTCTTAGACTATTGTTGTGAAGCAAAGTTGTACTTTGCATTTTTATACTAAGCTTAAAGTACGGCAAGAATGCAAAATTTGAGACCACTTTTACACTAAAATTCAAATTTCCTAAATGTTTCTCTTTCGTGCAAATGTGTGTGTGTGGGGGGGGGGAGAGGAATTTATTTTGTTTAAAAATTCATAATAAAAGTAAGATAATATATATAAGGATTAATTATAGAACCTCTCTTAAGGTTTGGCCTAATTACAAAAATTACTCTTGTAGTTTGTAAACTTACAAATAACTTCCTTAATTTTAATTGCCATTTAGAAAATGTGACAAAATGGGTGAAATGACCATAATACCTTTACTTATTCAAAAAAAAAGTAAAAATAAAAAATTATTGCAAAGTAAAAGAAGTTTTTGCCCTTTTGTGTATGAAGAACACAGAGGGGCTTAATTCCCTCCAATCACAACTTCTGTCTCCCCTCTCCTCCTTCTTTCTCATATGAAGGGCTTTTTTTTTTTTTTTTGTTGTTGGTGCATGTTTGTTTTCTAGTCACAAAACCTACTAGAAAAAAAACATCGGGTTCTTGATTTTCTTGTGCACTCAGTGATGTGGTTGTGAGGTTTTTGGGGTATTTAACCTTTTCAGGCGAAAATGGCATACAAAAATATAGGCAACTTTTATTAGAGCTATTTTCCATTATTTTTATGTTACATCAAGTTAGTTTTAGTGAAATTTTGGATTAGGCTTACTATTTTGTGATTTGAGAGTGTGGGCCTTGTGTTTTTTCTCTAAAATGTTCATTTTTTTGCAATGTCATGTTCTAGATTGTTTCTTCCATGAATGAAAACTTGTATTTTACATGACGTTATTTAGAATACCTTCCTTTAGAACAATTTTCATAGGTTTGGATGCACTAAAAAATGATTTCTTGGGTGGTTGTAGTCTTTTTTTAGGATTTGATGGGCGTTATCTCAAACGGGCCTTATAGAGGTATCTTGTTAGCTGTTGTTATGGAAACAATAAACTATTTCCTATAGCTGTTGTAGTTGTAGAAATTGAATGCAAAGAGTCTTAGAGCTTTTTTTTACATGCCTGGAAGAGTTTTTAGGTGGCTTTAGTCCAGACAGACCATGGACATTCATGATAGATATGTTAAAGGTAATATTATGCTTCTAGTTTTCTAGTTTTCATATTCTGCTATTGGAGTATTTATTATATTTAAACATGCTTGAGGTCTAATTTGAAATGTGTATTAGTATTAAAAGTGTTAATTGCAATATTATAAACATTCTAAGGCTGTTAAATGTAATATTACTTGTTCTATCTTATATTGTTTAAGGTTTAATTTGTAATTAATAGAAATATAGAGGGTGTTAGTTGTAATATCTTAAACTTTGAAATTGTACTATTTTGTGTTATTCTAGATTATTTGTAAATGAAATTATTTAAGGTTTTGTTTGCATTGAATATAAGTTTGCAAAGGGGCTATTTGTAATTGGTATGGGATAGACCTACAAGTCCAACCTAATAACTCTCAACCAAGAATAAAGATATGGTATTGGGCAGCCCAATTGTCCCTTAGCTCGATTGATAGTGGCTCAATCATGTCATTGACCTAGTTTGACCGCCCTCGACTTCACCCCTCATTGTAACCACCAACGTTTAGATTATTCAACTAGAGTATGGTCGAAGATATAGTACGGTTGATTACCCCGTGTGGATGGTTAAAGGTATCTCACCTAGGGGACTTAAATGCACAAAGGCATCAATCATCAACCAGAGCCCAAGGATGACTCACAGATGAATATTAGTCAACTGGAGAGGTCGAATCGACGTTGTAACCTTGCTACCACATTGATTACTCTGATAGGTAGCATACCTCCACATTAATGGCATATGCTGCTCTCCGTATCACCTTTTTTGCCATGCTAAACCTAGGCATGCCCTTAATGTACTGCCTTGTCCTAGGAAGTTGGAGATGGCGCCACCTGGAATAGTATACAAATGGGAGAAGACATAAACAACCTTCCTCTAGGAAAAGAGCTCTTTCTTCATGACAACAATAACATAGACACATCAAGTACCTAGAGAAGGCTATAAATACCCTATTGCCAGGCTCCTAGAAGGCATGCACATTATTATCGTTAGCTTCCACTTTGCTGCTTTATCTTTTAGTTAATTTATTGACTTGAGTATCAAAATACCTTAGTTGAGGGCCCCTTAGCTAGTATGACACTTTCTATTAGTTGTAGGACATAATCCTAATATTTACCCAAGCAAAGCTCTCAACCTACTAACATGGTCGATTATAGTACTTCACAGCCTAATATAACTACCAAATAGTTTTCATCACTATCATTTGTTGTCGTCTATGGGAAACTTGAGTTTGCAATCGTGTAGGAAGGTTAACATTAGGAGAGTTGTACACAAAAGGGAAGAGAACTGAAGATCATCCACTCCACCTCAACTTGGCTAGACCTATTACCTTTTTTCTCTAGCTAGGCAATAGGCCTAACCTGGCTAGACCTATTGCCCAGCTAGAGTCGGTGGTCACTATGACCATGCCCCAACTCATGCAATTGATAAACGAGCAAATTTTTAATCAAATCTCTACTCAATTATTAGCTACCTTTAATTGACACAACGACTAGCTTGGACTAGATGGCAACTTAAAACCCCCTAGATGTCCATCATAAGGAGAGCCTCTAAAGGATAATAGGGCTTGCCCAGAACCTAAGCGACAACTGACTAGATAAGAATATAGTCCCTGGCAATTCCCAAGAGAAAAAACCCAATAAAACCCAGGGAGGACATGGCAGATTCAGTCAACTACTACACCTGACCTATTTAAGCCCTATAGTGTGATAAGGTCGAGTGCTAGAAGCCCCAGTTAAATAGGAACATGTCATAGGTTGACAAAAAAGAATAAGAGGAGGTATCATACCATGTATAGCCGTTGAGCAAAAGATTGGAGAAAATTTTGAAAAGAAATTCTAATAAGAACCCCTACCATGTTGGTGGCTCGAGAATTCACTGAGATCGAGAGTCGCCATTCCTCCAAGAAATCATCAATGAGCACATTGCTATTAATGTTGAGGTCTTTACTAGGCTGCCTAGATATGATGGCTTGTCGGACCCAAACAAGCACTTGTTATAATTTGAACACATGATGTAGCTGCATGTACATAATGATTACATCCATGCCAAGATGCTGGTCACCACTTTCCAGGGGATTACGCTCGATTAATTTGTAAAACTTAAGCCATTATTGATATACTCTTATGACCAGCTGTGAGACAAGTTCCTTTGTTAGTTTGCTAGTCATAAGAAAGCGAAGCCCCCTCATACCTACTTGCAAACCATCAAAAAAAATGAGGGAGAGTCCTTTCATGATTTTTTTACTAGATTTAACATAAAAGTTCTCAAGATTGACGGCCTGCGAATTATGTTTTTGATCAATGTGCTTTTTTAGGCCTCCACTATAAAGAATATGACAACACCTTGTTCAAGGAAAGGCCAAGGATAATAGAGGAGTTGCCCGACCTTGTCGAGAGATACATAACATAAGAAGACATGAACAAGCTGAAATATGGTAACTCTAAAACCAACAAGAAAAAGGGAAAGGAGAAAGATGACCGACAACACAAAGATGGTCATTGATCTCTAATCAAACACTTCCATAATTACACACCCCTTAACACTGCTAAAAAAAAGGTCTTGTTTGCCATATAGCACAACACCATCCTCAAAAACCCAAAATGATGATTGAGATGGAGGCCATGAGAAAATCTAAGAAGTATTACCATTTTCATAGGTAGAAAGGCCACAACACTGAAGATTGCTTCAATCTCCACGATGAGACCAAAAAGCTCATTCGACAAAGCTATTTGAAGAAATTTTTCAATGAGAAAGCAACACAAAATGTAGGTAAAATTGACCAGATTCCCTAAAGAGAAAAATTGGTTAGCCTAAGGAGCGAAGATATAAGGAAGAAACCTACCTATGTTCCTCGCCTATCACTTAGAGGAATAATCGACACCACAATACAATGCCCAACTTAAGAGGATTCAAAATCAGCCAAAAGTAGAATCAATATAAATTGGAGTCAACCAAATCTTCTTCAATCAAGATAGTCTACCAACTCTCAACTAGTTCAAAGCTAATTTTTTTTCGACACCGACCTTGCTCATATGGAAAATTAAGGGCTTCACAACAAGTTGGACTATCTCCGGTGGTACATATGGAAATCACAAACTTTGAGGTAAGAAAAATACTGATCGACAGCATCATTTCCCTATCGACTTTGAAAAGAATTGATGTGAGAAAGTTGAAGTTCGAGCTAATACACACCCTTCTTGTCAGATTTGAGAGATAACAAATTATCCTTGAGGGATCAATAGACCTGTCTTCATCATTTGATGAGGTTCCTCGATGTAGAATGCTTATGATTAACTACTTGGTTGTTGAAATACTATTCACTTATAATGCCATCATTAGATGTCCAACTTTGAATGACTGTTGTGCCATTATCTCGACTTATCATATAAAGGTAAAATTTCCAACAATTATTGGAATAGGTGAACTCCTCTACAATATGAAAGAACTTTAGAGGTGCTACACAATCTCAATCGAGGAAAATGAACAGTAAACCTAACCTAAGCTAAAACTCTTAAGGGATGCCTTAATAGTGAAACCCAAAAAGGGACAATCGAGCAAGAAGAGAAAATTGAAAGATAATAGGGTCGAGCTAGTGGACGAGTTCAAAATAATTGAGCTGGAGCCAAGCAATCCCAATAAGACAACTAAAATTGGAATGGATTTGGGCAATAGCATAGAGTACCTTATGGTCAAATTTCTCAAGAGAAATATTGATATTTTTGCTTGGAAATCTTTCGACCTCTAGGGAATCGACCTTAGTACCATTATCCATTACCTAAACATGGACCCCTCTTTTATATCGGTGAAATAGAATGCAAGAACCTTCAATGCTAAGCAATGTTAGATCATCGAGAAGAAGGTCAACAAACTTTTAGAGATAAGTTATATTATAAAAATTCAATATCCATCTTAACTTTGTAATGTAGTATTTGTCCTTAAAAATAAAGGTAAGTGGCACATGTATAATGATTTCATCGATTTGAATAAATCTTGCCTTAAAGATCTTTGCCCCTACCATATATCAATTCATTAGTAGATTTTACTACTGGTTGTGATTTATTGAGTATGATGGATGCATTTCAAGAATATTACCAAGTTTTTATGATGCTCGAGGACAGGGATAAGACCTTTTTCGTCATCCCTGAAGGAGTGTATTATTTTTTGATCATGTCTTTCGATCTCAAAAATGTAGGAGCGACATATTAGAGATTGCTGAACTTTTTGTTCAAGATTGAGATCGGGAAGACTATGGAAGTCTATGTTGACAACATGATTGTCAAAATAAAAAAAGCAAAAAATTACTTAATTGACCTCTACCATATATTCTCAATATTATGAGCATTTAGAATGATGTTTAACCCTAACAAGTACACGTTTGGGGTGAAGAGAGGCAAATTTTTAGGCTATATGGTTAGTCAAAAAGGTATCGAAGTGAACCCACAAAAAATCCAGGCCATTTTGGACATCACACCTCCTCGAACAGTTAGGGATGTCCAGTGCCTAGTTAGGAGTCATAGCACTAGGTCAATTCATTGCTTGACTAGCCAACAAAACTTACCATTCTTCAGGATCTTAAGGAATGCAAGGAAATCAGGATTCCATTGGACAGAACAATGTGAATATGCCTCGGTCGAACTAAAGTAATACCTTTTGACACCTTTGATGTTAGCTAAACCAGAGATGAGAGAGGTCATGTATATTTATTTAGCAATCTCATTGGTGACAATTAGTTCAGTTTTAGTTTCAACCATAATGGGCACCTATTGACTTGTGTACTATTGCAACAAGGCTTTACAGGGTCCCAAGCTTAACTACTTGGAGATCGAAAGATTTGCCCTTGCCCTAGTCACTGTATTAAGAAAATTGAGACCTTACTTCCAATCTCACTCAATTATCATCTTGACAAATTAGCCATTAAAACAAGTGCTATCAAAATCGGATATGTTAGGGAGATTGACAAAATATGCCATTTAATTAGAAGAGTTTGACATTACTTTTCAGGCTCAAACAACCGTCAAGGCCTAAGTGTTGGTAGTTTTTGTCGTTGACAGGCTTGAACTCCTTGACCAAGCCGACTAAAACTTTTTCATATAGGCCTTGCACGTTGATGGGTTCACTACTTCATCAGGAAGAAGAATTGGCGTTTCTTTATAGTCTTTGCAAATAGAGAAGTATGACTTCACAATAAAACTCAACTACCCTATCACAAATGATGAGGAATAATACGAAGCCTTCCTTACTGATATAAGAATGGCCATAGATAGAGGAGTTGAACAGCTGGCAAGCATTATTGATTCTCAGTTAGTCACAGAGCAAGTCCAAGGGAACTTTGAAGCTAAAAAAACTACAATGAACAAGTAGCTAGCTAAGGTGAAAATGATATAACACCAATTCAAGAAATTCACTCTCAGCCAAGTCCCTCGAGTAGAAAACGAGTGAGTCGATGCGTTATCAAAATTCACTAGCTTAACCGAGGGGACTAAGGATAGAACCATCATATTTCTAGTCATCAATAATCCTTCCATAGGTGTTCCCAACTAGGACTAGGTAGGGTAGATTGAAGACATGCAACCTTCTTGGCAAGACAAGATAAAGCCTATTTAAGAGATGGAATAGCCCTAGAGGACAAGAACCAAGCATGTCAACTCAGAGGTGAAGTAGCTAAATTTCCCCTTGACAATCATGGTTAGCTTTATAGAATATAGATGTCTGGACCACCGTTGAGGTGCTTGGCATTAGAGCAGACCTATGATGTCTTGCGCGTGGTCTACTTAGGCATATGATGCAATCATTTTGAAGGATGATCTTTGGCCTACAAAATCATCAGATATGGCTAATTTTAGCTAACTTTATTAAAGGATATAACCAATTTTGTTAAGAAATGCCTATCTTGTCAGGACCATTCGAACATTCCCCACGGACCTACTGCAATACTGGTTCCTATTTAAATCACATGGCCGTTCGACTAATAGGGAATAGATATTTTCAGCCACAAGCTAGAGAAAGTTCATAATAGTTACTATTAAGTATTTTATAAAATGGGTTGAGACAGAAGCAATCCCCAAAGACAACCGACATAACTATTAAAAGTTTTATATGGAAAAATACTATATGCCATTTCAATTTATCTAGAGTGTTGATATCCAATAATGGAACATAATTCCAAAGCCAAAATACTAGGAGATAGTACAAGAGCCTTAAGATTTAGTAGCATTTCACCTTGGTTGGGAACCCCTAAGCTAATGGCTAAACAAAAGTCATGAACAGAATAGTCCTCCACTATCTCAAGGTTTAACTTACAGAAATTGGAGTGAGTTGGGTATATGACCACCCTAGTGTATTGTTGGCTTACGGGACCACTCTTCGAATAGCCATTTATCATAGTCCTTATAATTTATTCTATAGATTTGAAGTAGTTATTTTAACAAAATTGATGCAACAACATGTTGCTCAAGTAATATACTAAACCCAATCAGGAATAATTCCGAAAAAGAATTCAACTTAGAGATAATTGATGAACTATGTCAACAGGCTTATACTACAATATAATATTACAAGTTGAAGATGGCACAACATAATAACAAAGGATTCAAACCAAGAAACTTCAAGGTAGGCGACCTCGTCCTCAAAAACATTAAAGTATCAAAACATGTAGGGAAGCTTGATTCAAAATGGGATGGCCTATATTTTGTGGTTAACATAGCAAATATGATCGGCAATGAACTCCCCCAACCATAGAATGCCCTAAATTTGAAAAAATTCAATCTGTAAAGAGACTAAAAAGTTTTCCCTCAGTTGTACCAAGGTATCATTTCATATCAATAAAACTGCTCTTTTTTCTTGCAAGTTACTTGTTTACGTCATTAGGCCAATATGTTTAGCTTAAATCAATAAACGACATGATTGTTTATGGTCAACCGCATAGTCGCCTATAACAGCGGCTTCAAGCCACGATACAAGGCGTTTCAGCGTAATTGAATGAATAACAAGTTTCTTGTTCATAGTCAACTTTGCAATCGACTAGAACATTAGCTTCAAGCCATGACACAAGGTGTTTTAGCACGATTAAATAATAAATGAGTACATTATTTAAGGTCGATCTAGAAATTAACTCCTACAATGGCTTCAAGCTGCGAAACGAAAGCACTTTAACCTAGTTAAATAAATGATTTCATCACTTATAGTCAACTTATAAATCAAAGACAAACACCCTCAACTGCAAGTTTTGACACCATGATCAAAGAAAATTTTGTGAAAAACAAGCTGATGTAATTCTAAACGTTAAGTTAATATGGTTAATTCACCAAGAATATTCAATTGATCAAGACACAACTTCAGACCAACCCTAGACTCGATGAGTATATTAGATTAATCTCATTATTTGTTGCGCCAACCAGTCCCTAAATCAACCATGTACTTGATTAATTATATTCCATGATTACTTATTTGAAATTAAGTTACTTACGTGGTCGAATTTTAACGTTAGGTACCTAACAAGTTCGAAAGTGCTCAAAAGAAAGAAAGATAAATAAGATGCATATTGGTGAGCAAAAATTGAAATTTCATTAATTCTTGGACCATTAATTACAACCAAAAAAAAAAAGAGGGAAAAAAAGACAATGGAGACTATAACAGCAAAATAAATGCATGACAGGGCAACCATAAATCTAAACCTAAAATGGTTAGCTAGATTCAGCTCCCTAGTTCAAATAGCTCGAGCATTCTCGTTGATAGCCTGGTTGAGCTTGTCACTTGAGGGGATAAGAACAATTACTGGAGACTCCATTTCCTGCTCAGGCACAGCAGCGGAGAAAGGAGGTATTAGTCGAGAAGGCCCTACCTTATAGACCAAAAGGATATTCCTTGTAGGAAGAAAGTAATCAGCTATGCTAACTTTGCCATCGTGGATATTTAATGCAAAGTTATTGGTAAATGCAAATTATTTGGTTACCTTGCTAGCCTTCTTTGGGTATTCGAAATGGGCTTGATTGCAGGCACTGCAGTAGTTCCCTCCTTAGGAGTGCCCTGGTCAGGATTGGGATACATTCTCTATTGATCATCTAGCACAAAGCTAAGACCCTTGTCCTCGAGATGAAATTGGTAGGCCAAGTACTCAAGCTGCTAAACTACTTTATGAAATTATCTTTAGCATCATCGAGAGAGAATATGATGCTAGCATCTTGGAACAACAAGCATAGCATGAACTAATGCACGGTTTTTCATCTCATTTATGGCAGCATTTTAAAAAGCTTATCCTATGCATATTGCAATGTTGTGTTATACCCTTGTATCTGACCAAAATCATACTCATGCTGTGCGTCTAGCCTAGGTTTTAGTAGAACCCCTCAATTCTGCTTATCTCAATAATTGCGGTTACAAGCTATGCATCATTCAATTCAATCTATTAGTTTTTCTACTAGAGCTTTGTGTTTAGCTCTTTGATTCACGATCGCATAGACTCGTGTTGTACCTTTAACATCTTGACATCTCCTTCGCCCTCTTATAGTTGATCACAGTTGCTCAAGGATAGCTTAGACCTCGTATAAAAGTAGTACCCTAGTTGACTCATTTGTAAAAAGAATACTTTTAGCCGACAAGAATTCTACATTTAACATGAACGTACAATTTGACAGGTTACTTACCATGTTTGAGTGATATGCCAAGGCCTTCAACACAACATCTTGGCTCAAATCTATGGACTTTCTTTGGTTGGATGCAAAAAAGTCTAGTTATCATCCCTTTTAGTAGCATAGCCCCAATTGACCCTGCTGTCAGCACCAATAAGGAATTATACATGATAATTGCCCCATCGATTCCACATTGAAAAGATAGCAACTTTAGTATATAGAATAGTTGATTCTTTTCTCATCACCCAAGAGGTCGTAGCTAGTCAGTTGATAAGGTCCTCTTATTTTTCCTTTTCTTTTGTGGATCGTACTTTTCTTAGGAGCAAGTCTTATTTGCTCGGTTGGTAACGTTTTTGGTCAAATTGGTGGAGCGACAGAATTTGGCAACACTACTTGTGGCTATGATGCTACCACAACGGTAGCTTCTTGATGAGCAGCCATACTCTGATGGCACTTTTCATTCCTTTGCGCATATGCTAAAGTTTGTGCTTGTGTTTAATTTATGATCTCGACCCAATTTGTATCAACAACAACAAAAATTCATCAATATCGTTCATAAACTTGAAGCAGAAATAATTTAAATAAAATTAGACAATGACATCTACCTAGTCAAGCATTTACTATTAAATCTAGCTGGGCCTACGATAAATCTACTAGCACTAAGTTTCTTTCCTCGATATACCCCGAGGCTTCCATCTGGCTGAACTTAACTAAATCTTAAATAAAGATATTTGACCAGGTCGAGGTTAGGTTTTTCAAGAATCTCAACATGACCTCTCCACCACCCCTTGGGAATGTTGAAACCCTAAGGAGCTTGAATGTAAAGGTAATGCCTTTTCCACTCCTGATCCTAAGATAATAAGAAGGTAATAAGAAATTTTTGACGAGGTTATATAGTAAAATAATAGACACCCGACTTATTTGTGTTGCTTAACTTTTGTGACATGGGAAGATGAAAAAGGTTAGAAAAGGTGAAGGATGTAGGATAACTGTGTATATGCATCAACATAGCAAAGCTATGCATGGTCAAAAAAAATTAGGAAAGAGTTGGGTTATGTAGACTTCCACACCATGTTAGTAGATTGACTATCAATCGAGCATGGTGAAACCTAAGCCCACACCTAAAAGCTTTTTTGAACATAGTAATGCACCTAATCAATGGTCGATGCATCCTATCAGAATGCTCGGGCATGCTCAACTCATACTTTAGAGGAACATGATAGAGTTATCTAATGTGTGTGAAGTCGATGGGAGTAATTTTGGATACTATTTCACTATAATGATCAAGGATAAATAATTGATTGCAAAATACTGGCACATTACTGGGCCCAGCATTGCCCTCAACAACAACACAGTCTTTGCTCAAACCACTAGAAATTGAGCTATTACTGAACTCGCTAGTCGAGTCATTGTCCCCTTCGATCAGAACCAAATTAGACTAGTAGCCTCATTATCACTCTCTTGATGACTAGTATCATTGAATATTCTCAACATGATTATTAAAGCGATATGATTCAGAAAAGGATTTGAATAATTATGTGTTTTGGAAAGCTAAAGTAGGAAGCAATTGGCAAAGAGTGCAAGCATAGTTATTGATTAACTTGACCTCATGGGAAACTATAAAAGTAAAAATGAGAGTTTTATAGTTATTGATTAACTTCACGTCACCCAATGAAATTGACACATTAAATGCACCAAACACTCATCGACTATACTTCAATTTTCACAAATCAACTACTTCTTAATCATTGTCGTTGAAATTCTTGATCAAAATTTGAATGTGGTGGTGACTCATGGTATGGGATAGCCTAGCAAACCTAACTTAACAACTCTCGACTAGGAATAATGATATGATATCGGGCGGCCTAATTGCCCTTGAGGCCTAATTGACAGTGGGCCAACTGTGTTATTGACCTAGTTTGATTGTCCTCGACCTCACCCATTATTACAACTACCAGTGTTTGGATTTTTCAACTAGAGAATGGTCGAAGACACAGTAGGTCAATTACCCCAACATGCATGGTCAAAGATATCTTGGCAGGGGGACTAAAATGCACAAGGGTATCAATCATTGGCCAAAGCCAGGGGATGACTCATAGACAAATATTTGTCAACCAAATAGGTTAAATTGGCATCATAACCTTGCTACCACATTGATTACTCTGACAGGAGACATACCTCCACATTAATGGAGCATGCAGCCTTTAGAACCACTTATTCTGTCGTGCCAAACCTAGGCTCACCCTAAATGTACCATCTTGTCATAAGAAGTTAGAGTTGGCACCACCTGGAATAGTACTCAATTAGGAGAAGACTTAAAGGACTTCCATTTAGGACAAGAGCCCTTTTTTCATGACAAGAGCAACATAAACATATTAACTATCCAGAGAAAACTATAAATACCCCATTGCTAGGCTCCTAGAAGGTATGCATATTATCATCCTCGGCTTTTACTTTGCTGCTCTATTTTCTAGTCGATTTATTGACTTGAGTGTTGGAGTGCCTCAGTCGAGGGTCCCTCAGCTAATCTGATGTTTGCTGTTGGTTGCAAGACTCAACCTTAGTATTACCTAAGTAAAGCTCTTGACCTACCAACGTGGTTGATTATAGTGGTTCACAACCCAATATAACTACCAAACAGTTTTTATCACTATTAGGGTGCTATTGTGATGTTTACAACTTTATAAAGGTGTTAATTGTAGTGTTTTAAATTGTGTAAAGGTGTTATTTGAAAGTTCTACTATTCCCTATTCACATGGGTCTACTGCTACCCCTGAGAGAAATGAAGCACCTGTTGTTGCTGTAGATGGCCCTGTTTCTGCTGGAGATGACCTTAATGCTGCTATTACTGGAGATGCCCTTGCTGTTGGAGATGCTTTTGCTGCTAATGATAATATTGACTTTGATAATGGATTTTATGCCATAATTGATGGAATTATAAAATCAATTGTGGCAAGTGCAAGTGATGTGGGGACTACATAGATGCTGGAGTTGGAAGAGGTGATAGATCTGGTATTAGAGGAGCTGATGAAGCTGTAGGAGATTTTGATGATGTTGTTGGAAAATTACTAATGCACAATTTGTTTTTGTCATTTTAATCTATTTTTGTTGTTTTAAACTACTGATTGGCCATGTACACAATTTTTAGTTGATGTTTTTGTATAGTTGGTTGATGTTTTGTATAACCCTTTAGAATTGTACATGGTTTATTATGTGAAGAAAATTTGCGCAGGTCATGACATTTGAATAGTTGATTGCTTGCTAAATATGAAGTTTTTGGCTACATATATACTGTGTTTGGTTTCTAAAGCTCATTATTGCTAGATTTGCATTGTTGGAAGATAGGATTGCTATTTTTTGATTTTCTGAAGCTCATTATTATTTGATTTGCATTGCTAGAAGTTTGTTTAAAAGGACTTTATTGAAAGTTATTAACTTGACAAGGGAGGGTCAGTGTAACATAAGCTTTGTGCAAAGAAGGTCTATGTAACAATATTCATATGAGGGTGTTATATGTAACTTGCGAATTTACAATAAATATTTAAATAATAAAAAATTGGATTAAAATAATAAAAATAAATAAAAATATTAATTAATTTTAATTCTAAATAATAATTAATTATTTTACTTAATTAATTTCAACCATTATAATTAATCATTAGTTTAATTTGTTACAATAATCCCCCTTAATGTTTTCATAATTACAAGTAGATCCACACAAACATGAAACACATAAAGATATTTTGGTCCAATAAATTGTCAATGGTCAAGTTCAGTCAAACTAAGGGCAATATTGGATTTTTGAAAATTATTAATGCCGACTTCAGAAAAAACTTTTTGTTTGACTAACGGTAGGGTTTACTTGTTTGATGAAGACAAACCATAAGGAAAGTAGCCAAAATTTCGCAAATCTTAGGGATAGTTTCTGTATACACGTCAAACCTGACCGAAGGTCCCAATAATTATTCCTAGGTATTATTTAGTTTTAGTTCTAAAACTCAATATATTTTTCTATAAAATATCCAACAGAATGCTTCTCATCTTTTAGAAGGAAAATTAATCTCAATACACTCTGTCTCTTGTAAACTAAAATTAGAATCCTCATTAATATTATTGTCACCGCTCCCTAAAATAAAGAAGAAAAAATGAAAAAAAATAAAACAAAAAGAAGAAAGAACAAAATGAATGGTAAAAGAGAGCAAGGGACGAATGAGTGAAATTCCTTGAGACAGAAACTAAATTCTCCCTATGACAAAAAGTTCACGGGACTGAAAACTTTTAATTGTTTTACGAAAGAAAATTAATGAGTAAATCAAGCATATATGTATAATGCACGAATATATGGTGTGTACGCGCGCGCGCGCGCACACACACACACATATATATATATATAGCGATGGAGATGTGGGTAAAGAAGATTTTAAACCACCCAACTCAAACAGTGACAGGTTTTTAATACAAATCATCTATGAAGAAAAAAAAAAAAAAGATCGAAGTTTTCAAACAAATCAGCTAAACGGATAGATCTGATTGAATAGACTTATGTACAAAACCAAATAGTTTTATTTTATTTTATTTTTCTTTTGTCTCTTTTGACGAGTCGAAAATTTTTTTTGAAAGACAATATGATTAAGGTAAAACATAATGTCTTTAACGTAGTCCAAGAGGATGTGGGCTTGTTGACAAAATTGACATTCTAATTCCATACAATGAAAGGCCTTTAGCTCAATTTTAACGTCGAACTATTCTATATCAATTGACATTTGACTAAACTAAATTTCCTACCCGATTTTCCAATTTACTATGGACGTTTAAATCCAATTAACAATTATTAATGAATCCAATCCAATCGGTCCAATCTTACACTGACTAATTTCATTTTGTTATATTGCACGAAATTAATAAAAATACACACTAATATGAGTTTAGGAAAATCCTTTTCATAATTTCGATAGGATTGGCTTAAGTTAAATGGTAGAATATGGTTTATCCAAATGTTATGATTTTGAAAACACGAAACAGTCAACGTGGTTGGAGTTTGCATACTAAAAAGCACTACTAAGCTCTAGTCAGTGTTAAATATTAGGATATAAAAACGTTGGATAAGAAATATATATTGTCTATAATTTACGTAATTATAAATATTTAAATTGAATTTATTTATAAGTGCAAGTAGAAATAATTGAAGTGGCTTAATTTGAATTAGTGGAGCACATTAGCTAGCTAGGTCAAGTTGAATGAAAATAAGAATTTTCAAATTATAAAGGGATTCAACTGAAATATTACTAAAATCTTAATGTTATTTTTAAAATTATCCAGGAGGTCACAAACATAATAAATTTTCATTTACTCGTTGGTGTTATTGCATGAAAAAAAGATAATGGTCCGTATATCGTTAGGCATTATCCTACGGTCGGGAATTTTATCCCTGAAAAGGTGCATTACAAGTGAGATAAATGATCAAGACTTGACTAGAAGCCGCACCAACCCCATCTTCCTCCATCGTGAGATATATAGTAATTTATCTGATAACTGAAGTTATTGCACACCCCTCGCCACTCCCCACCCACCCACCCCAACCCACGCAGAGTACATGCATTGCAGAGGTGGCGGGCGCGGCCTCTGGTGGGAGTTGAAATAGATGCAATTGACAAGCAATGGGGAAATGATTACGGTTTTGAATTTAAGAAAAAGAGAGCTACAGCTAGCTAGCATGCGTATTTCCATTCAATTCAAGCACGTACTTTGTTATTAAATGAGTGCTCACGGAGGGTGGCAGAAGAAACTAAGGCCCGTTTGGTTTTGATTTCAAAGTCCCTTTTCATTGTTTTTCTGAAAATAAAAACAGAAAATTATTAACTTTTTTTTTCTATTGTTATAGATATTTTTATTTTTAATATATTTTTTTAAACACATTATTACACTTTCTTTTCATTTGCACTTTTCATTTCCTCCTATTCATATTTGTACGATTTTTAATACAAAAATATTATATTTTTCAAATACAATTTATTTTCAACTCTACATAATTATTACAATTTGATGCTGCTGAAAGCTGCGTATAAAAAAAATAAGAGTTGTGTTACTGGTAATTCGACCAGGGAGGTCGAGTACTCAGGATTGTGTATAACATGGGACTTGAAAATTGCAACCACAACAAACGTTAAACTAGCCGAGGTGCCCTCGGCTAAGGCACTCCAACGCTCAAGTTAGTTCTGAGCACCTCGGCTAAGGCACTCCAACGCTCAAGTTAGTTCTGATCGAGATAAAGAGATCGAACATAATATGGAGAATGTAAGGCTTGTAGTGTATGAGGCATTACCTTGAGAGTGGATGTTGGCAGGATTGTCAGAGTTGGTGGCAGCGATTGTAGCGGCAGTCACGCATCATTAATGCGGGGGCATGCAACCTATTAGACTATTAAACACGGCAGGGATCCGGGTCAACGCCGGAGTGGGTCTTGAGGTCGATACATGTCAAGTAGGCTTGAATATTTGAACTTCTAGAGTGCTCCTGAGGTCAATACGGGTCGACCGCAGACCCTACCAAATGAGGTCGACATCGGTCAACCAAACAGATGTACAGTTGGGCCTCTTGAGCTATCCCATTTGATGTTGGGCCTATTACGCCTACTAGGTTATCCGGTGCAGCTCGAGTCCTCCCAGCTTTAGGTCAAGTAGTTGAATAAAAGGGTGGCCAACCTCCAACAACAACTTGACACCGAGGATCAACAATTGGTCCAGGCCGTCGAGGACCGGAGCCGCATGGACAATATCATCAAAAAAGCCTATCTTGACCTTCAGGTGAGCTTCAGCTCTGGTCGAGCCAAAGGTCACGTGGAGGCAACCAGCCAAGCCAAAGAGGCTTACCTCCGAAATCTGCCCGCAGTGCGGTGTAAAGCTGTCGAGCAATTTGTGATCAGTACTGCTTTCTAGGATGCCAGTGCGGTTGCAGCCCTAGATGATGCCCGCGAAGTATATCAGCAAGCTATTAAACAACTAGAGCATATGGGTAATTACTTTTGTGCTGAGGACAAAGACTAGATGACCGTCTTGCTCAATGATAAGCTGGAGCCTTTCCCCGAGCCGGAGGAAGGCGGCACTATGCGGGTTGCCGAGGGAGGACATGTTGCTGTCGCACCCAACGCACTACTGTCTGAGGAGGAAAAGAAGAAGGCCAAGGTTGATGCCTGGCTAGAGCAAATATGTTTGGAATTCATCTTCGTGGAGGATCTTGTTGCCCAACTAAGGGATGAACAGGTCGACCTGGTGCAGTACGTGCTGCGGTCGACCAATTTTATGGGTGATCTTTCAGGACCGTCGGAACCTCCTCAGGTAGTCTCTTCGCTTGTCTGTGTAATGCCTGAGCCAGATGCATATTGGGCTGAAGTTGGTCAAGAGAAGCCAGGCCAACCTTGAAGTCAAATCAAACCAGCTTTTTCTCTCTTTTTCTTCTTCTTTTTTTGTGTATATGTACTCTGCCAAAGTATTATCAATAAAGAGCACATCTTTTCTTTCATTCTCTTCCTGTAGCAGCATGCATAGTGCTTAACTTCTGTTGTGGTAATATGAAACAAATATTTGGTTGCCCATTGCGTAGTAATGGTGTTGCACGATTATGTCATCGATTGCTTCATATTATTTGTTGACTATCTGCTCGACCTTTAATGTTAATTGCCCAAGTATGGGATCGACAAAAGATGGATGGTTGAGTAGAAGCAGCAAGGGGTTACGTAATCATCGACTGCAGGGTCGACTAGAAACGTGGACGGTTAGGAGCTGTTTAAGTGGCTACAGGGATGCTTAATCGTCGACTACGAGGTCGACTAAAAACTTGGGTGGTTGGGAGTCGTTTAGGTGGCAATAAGAGGCTGCTTAGTCGTTGACTACGGGGTCAACTAGAATTATTAAAGATAAAAATTAAGCAAATAAAATTGCAATTTTATTTAAGCCAGTAGCTCCCAAGTATGAGTGCCATACAATTTTTAAATAAAAAATATCCTGAGATTGATGGCATTCTATGGGCGGGGGAGTTCCTCTCCTTACATGTTGACCAGCCTGTAGGCATTATGTTTTGCTACTTTGAAAATGGAATATGGCCCTTCTCATTTTGGTTCGAGCTTGTCCACATTCTTGGCAACCTCCACCTTTTTGTAGACAAGATCTCCAATGTTAAAACGACGCTCTCTAATCCTTTTATTATAAGTTTGGATCATCTTCGATCTGTAGCACTGCATAGTATTGTAGGCCTCCTACTGATGCTCGTTGATGGTTTCGAGATCTAACTTTCTTTTTGACGTGTTTCTTAGTAGGTGGTAGTGGATGATACAAGCAGTATGTTGGATCAATTCTGAAGGTACAACTGCTTTCGACCCATACACTAAGATGTAAGGGGTATAATCGGTGGTTGTTTGGGAAGTTGTCCTATAAGCCCATAGCACACTGTGTAGTTCATCTGCCTAGTTTGCGGTGTCTTGAATTCTGGCCTTTAATTGGTTGAGGACAGTCCGGTTGGTCACTTCGATTTGCCCATTCGACTGAGAATTGCTCACCGATGTGAAATGCTGTGTTTTCCCCAAAGCCTCGCACCAACCTTTTGTACTCTTACTCTAAAATTGGGTGTTGTTATCTAAAATAAATACCTTGGGCAGCCTAAAATGGCAAATGATATTCTTTCATATAAAACGTTTTATGGCCGCATCGATTATCTTAAAGACAGCCTCAGCTTCAACCCACTTGGTGAAATATTCAACCGCTAAGATTATAAACTTATGATGCCTTGTTGACCTTGGTAGAGAACCCACAATATTGATTCCCCATTAATTAAACAGCCAGGAAATCTAAACATTAACCATTGGTGTGGCTGGCTGGTACGGCAAGTTGGAATGGACTTGGCATGATGCACACTTGCGTGCAAAATCCACTGAATCTTTCAATAATGTTGGCTAGAAGTATCCATACCTGATTATTTTATAGGCAAGAGACCTTCCTTCAAAATGGTTGCCACACATGCCTGCATGAACATCCTACAACACTTCTAACACCTGATCCTAATCTAAGCTTCTCAAAGAGGGTCCGGCGAAGGATCTTTTGTACAATTGTCCATGCTCATCAAGGACAAATTTGGAGGCCTAACCTCGAAGATGCTAAGCCTCATTTTTTTCGTCAGGGACAATATCTTAGCTAAGATATAATTTTATTGGAGTCTGCTAAGAAACAGACATCTCGTCGATAGCTGTTATAAGATTCTCATCTGACAGTGCGATCAATGGTCTGTTCGAGACTAAAAATGTGATCTTCTTATCTCTTGTTCCTCTGCTTGAGCTGGCAAACTTGAAAATCAAGGGACCTAGTTGAGAGTAAATCTTTTGAACAATTATTGCAACCTTTTCACCTCAGCTAGGTACGGGTCATCGACTGTTCTTTGGCTTCAAAATTTCCTCCGACCTGCTCTGCCACTAACTGGGAGTCAGTGAACACGACCAAGTGTTTAACCCCATGCTCAAGAACTATTCTCATTCCTGCTAGTAGGGCCTTGTACTCAATTTGTTGTTTGTGACTGTATAATCTAGTTTAATTTCAAAACCATACTCCTCCACATCTGGAGAGCGAAGAGCCACCCTGATTCCTCCCCCAAATGTGGTCGATAACATGTTGACCTACAAAGTCCAACCAAGAGGGGCCGTGATACTTTTGTCGGGTAAATCGATTCGCTCTGCAATGAAGTTGGCAAGTACCTGAGCTTTGATAGCCGTTTGAGGTTGAAATTTGATGTCAAACTCTTCAAGCTCGATCGCCTACTTGGTCAATCTGCCTGATGTATTAGGCTTCGCCAACACTTACTTCAATGACTGGTTTGTTAGCACTATGATAGAGTAAGACTTAAAGTACGGTCTCTGCTTCTGAGCAGCGGTCACTAAGGCCAATGCAAACTTTTCAATCTCCAAATAATTATGTTCTGGCCCTTGGAGTAACTTACTATAATAGTAGACTGGTCTATGGTTGTCATCCCAGGTCGATACTAGTACTGAACTGATTGACGCATTTGAGACTGCCAAGTATATTTGAAGTACTTTTCCTAGCTCAGGTTTTGCTAACATCGAGGGAGAGGTCAAATACTGTTTCAATTTGATTAACGCCTGGTCACGCTATTTCATCTATCGAAAACTCGTCTTTCTGGCATTTTTAAGAATTTTGAAAAAGGGGAGGCTTTTGTCGGCCAACCTTGCAATGAACCTTCCCAAAGCCATGATTCTCCAGACCAACCTCTGAACTTATCGAACCGTTCTTGGAGGGGTGACATCTAAGATTACTTGAATTTTTTGTGGATTGGCATCAATGCCTCTTTGGCTGACCATATAGCCCAAGAATTTTCCTCCTTGAACCCTAAATATGCATTTATTTGGGTTTAGCTTCAATCCAAACGCCCTTAATATTTCAAAAGTATGACTGAGGTCAAGCAAGTGGTTTTAGGCTTTTTCTGTTTTAACTATCATGTCGTCGACATAGACTTCTATCGATTTCCCAATCTTATCTTTGAACATGAAGTTAACTAATCTTTGATAAGTTGCTCCAGATTTTTTCAAACCAAACGACATGACAAGAAAGCAATAGATACCGTTAGGAACAACAAAAAATGTTTTACTCCTATCCTCGGGTGCCATGAATATTTGATAATAACTTTGGAATACATCCATCATACTCAACAATTCACACAATAATTTTTTCCTTTATCCTCTTTCTTAGGGCTAACTAACCTTTCTCTATGGGGAGTCTGATCGATTTTGCCCCCTTTAGTCTGGGCTTCCACGGCTATGTATTTTTTGAGGTGACCTTTCCTGATCAACCTCTCGATCTCATCTTGGAGATTGAAGCACTTATTAGTGTCATGCCCCTTCTGTTTGTGGAAGTGGCAGTATTTCTTTGATTTCTTCATAGCTTTAATCTCCGTCAACTTTTTGGGCTTTTTGAGGGGGTTATTATGCTGAATAGCATATAAGACCTCCTTCCTTGGGATATTCAACGGCGTATAATCATGGAAGCATTTGATTAGAGATCGACCTTGCTCTTTTCATTTCTGGTCGTCTCTCTCATTCTTTTTCTTCTTGACCTCAAAGGACCTAAACTTGAGCTTGTTCATTTTCTCCTGGGTCATGTACCTTTCTGCCAAGTTTAGCAGTTCCTCTATCGATCCGGGCCATTCGCGCCCCAGAGCATTAGAGCATTCTATATGCCTGAGCCCCAAGAACAACACATCGATCAAGAACTCAATCCTAGGATTATCAATCTTCAGGACCTTCATATTAAATCTAGTAAAGAAGTCCCAGAGGGATTCCTCCTCACCCTACTTGATAATTAAGAGGTGGGTATGGGGGAGCTTGGCCTTTTTTCTACTGGCAAACTAGTGCAAGAATTTATCACACAATTGGTCATAGGAGTAAATCGTTGATAGTTCAAGCTTCACAAACTAGTCCAAGACGATGCCTTGGAAGGTGGTCACCAGCATCTTGGTATGGATGAATTCATTATGACCATGCAGCTGCATCATGCGCACAAACTGCATGAGGTGCTCATTGGGGTCGGTGGAGCTATCATACCTTAGGAGACCGATAGGGACTTTGGCGTCTACGGCGATGCGCTTGTCGATGATTTTTTGAACAAATGGGCACCCTCTCTCCCAACGAGACATTTGAGAGGCATCCAAATTTGGTGCCCTATTGGTATTTCTCCTCAAAATCTCATTGAGATGTCTGTTCAGCTGCTGGACCTGATGGGATATTTTCTCCTACTCGTCTCAATCCGCCTGGGTGGTGTTCTGGTCAAGACCCAATTTGAGACGCTCGGCCCTATTGCGCTGTAGGGCTCGACTGGGCCGATGCGCCAAGTCTATAGATTCTTCTCTCTCTTTGCAGTAGTCACGCTTGCAGCATTTGACCTTATCACGCTGCATGGCTCGATTAAGTCCGGCGTGATTCACTGAGTCAGCCACCTCCTC
>JACGDI010005507.1:447020-473334 GCA_014898725.1 Jacaranda copaia
GGCCTGTTGGGCTATCCCATATCAGATGGAATGATTTTATGTTCGTGTAAAAATTGTAAGAATGGGCTAAGCAAGTCTAGATAAGTAGTGGAGGATCACTTAATTTGTGATGGTTTCATGAAGGGTTACACAAGTTGGCTAGCACATGGTGAGCTTAGATTTTCTATTGTATCTTCAACACAGGCACCCACTATAATGAATGTTCACAATGACATCTAAGGATTATTATGTGATACTTTTGGGCTTATAAATAATGATGATTGTGTTATGAGTGGTTTGTAGATGAAGAACTTAATGTTGAGGCAGCAAAATTCTATAAGTTTCTTGAGGATTCTCAACAGGGGTTATACCTTGGTTGTAAAAAATTCTCAAAACTTTCTTTCTTAATTAGAATGCTTAACATGAAGTGCCTTGGTAAGTGGACTGATAAATCATTTACAATGATGATTGATTTGTCGAATGAGGCTTTTCTTGAAGGCATGCAACTAGCAAAATCTTGGTATGAAGCCAAGAAGATAACTAAAGAATTAGGCATAGGTTATGAAAAATATGATGCATGTCAAAATGACTGCATGTTGTATTAAGGTGTAGACCAATGGAGGATTGAATGCAAAATATGTCATGAATCTAGATGGATTAAAAAAATAGAAGGGAAAAATGTTGTAGCTAAAACTTTATGGCATTTTCCCTTAAAACCAAGGTTGCAATAGTTGTTCATGTCATCTAAACAGCATTATTTATGAGATGGCCGCTGAGGGTTGTCCTAAGGATGATAAAATGAGATATTCAGTAGATTCTCTAACTTGGCACACCTTTGACTACTATCATTCTGAATTTGCAAAAGATCCTTGCAATGTCAAACTTGGGTTAGCTTCAAATGGATTTAATCCATTTTGAATTTTGAGTGTACAACTAGTTGTGCTATTGCTATATAAATTATCTCCTTGGATATGCATGAAAAATCCCTATTTCATGTTATCATTGCTTACTCCTAGTCTAACTTAATTGGGAAATGACATTGATGTATATTTGCAACCTTTGATAAAAAAGTTAAAGAAACTATGGGATATTGGGATAGACACTTATGATATAGCTTGCAAGGAAACTTTTTAGATACATGCTACATGATTGTGGACAATTAGTGACTTTCCCGCTAATTTTGACTTGTTTGGTCATTAAACTAAAGGGTTTTATGTTTGTCCATCATGTTATAAGTCCAAATGATCTATGCGATTACATTTTTCTAAAAACGAGTGCTATATGGGTCATTGCCAATTTTACCTAAAAATCATCCATCCTGTAGGGATTTAGATTCTTTTGATGGGACTAAAGAATTTAGGGGCCCTCTTCATCAATTGATTGGATCAATGATACTTAATGAATTAAATAATTGTGATCCCATCAAATTTAGAAAGAGGGTGACTAATAATCCGAAGTTACCAAATAGTTTGAGAAAGAAATCTTTTTTGATCTTCTTTTACTAGAAAGAGAACTTGGTGCGTCATAATCTTGATGATGTCTTGCATATTGAGAAAAATGTGTGTGATAGTATTCTAGGTACTTTGTTAGATTTATAGGGAAAATCAAAAGATCACTTATGTGCACATCTGGACTTACAAGATATGAGCATTAGACCAAGTCTTTACCATAAAGAAGGAGAATCTAAAAGATTTGTACTTCCTATTGCTTCATGCACCTTGGACAAAAAAGAGAAATAATTTTTTTTCAAAGTTATAAAGAAAGTAAAGGTTCTTGATGGTTATTCTTCCAATATATCTAGAAGTGTGAAGCTTAAGCCACTCAAATTTTCTAGTCTAAAAAGTCAAGACAATCACATTCTAATGAAACAACTACTTCTATTAACTCTACAAAGCGTATAGCTCAAGTTTGTGTGTCAACCTTTGATTTGATTATGTCAGTACTTTTGAGACTTGTGTTCTAAAGTTCTTTGATCTCATGACCTAGTTGCACTAGAAAATGAGATTATAGAGATATAGTGCAAACTTGAGAGGATTTTTCCTCTAACTTTTTTTGATATTATGGTGCATTTATGCATTCATTTGGCCAATGAGGCTAGGCTAGCAGGTCCAATACATTATCGTTGGATGTATCCAATTGCGAGGTCCTAAAGTTTTTCCTTACTAATTATTTTTTTAACTTCTTTTCTTTGTTATACTTAAAGTTAATAAAATTCAAGTCTAAAATAAGAAATTGTTAATCCCTTAGGTATTTGCCCACTTTAAAATCATATGTATAAAATAGGAGTCACCCAGAAGGTTCAATAGCTGAGGTGTACATTGCAGATAAATATTTGATATTTTACTCTTTGGAGAGACAATATTTAACCAAAGTGGAAGAAATCATGTTGAGAAGGAGAATTGCAAAGAAGGGTTGGATATCTTTTAGATGTCAGGTCGTCCTATTGGGAAGATAGAAATAATTAAAGTAGATGTCAAAGTGTTGGCACAAGCACATCAATGTGTTATTCAATTTCAAACACATTGATTAATATATTAAGTAAGTTGTCAATTTATATTGATCGTATGTTTTATTTAGTAAAGTATGGGTTGTACACTTGTTTAATTATTGTAGTCACAAGATAATGGTTATTAGCCAACATCCTTGTACTTCAGAGCATCAAATTCAATGTATTGATAATGAAATATTTGCATCTTGCTTTCAAGAACATGTAAGTTGTCGCTTAAATTTACTTTAGGATATGAATATGTTGATTTGGCCTTCAATGTTATATAATCATTTTATGCTTGTTTTATTTTTTCATAGGTTGAAAACATGAACTTGGATGGCAATGATCCTATTTCTAAGGGTTTAAAATTGTTGGCTAGAGGACCAAATGTCATAGCAAAAAGATATAGAGGGTTCATAGTTAATGGACTTAGATATCATACAAAAGATTGTGAGAAAAATAGAAAAACTCAAAATTATGGTCTTATGGTCTCTGCAATAACTTTGAGTTTTGCTAGTGGAAAAGATAATAATCCAATTATGAGTGAATTGAGCTATTATGGGGTTATTATGAGCATATCGAGATAGATTATATGGGAGAGAAGAAAGTTATGTTATTTCATAGTGATTGGGTTTCAAAAGGAAAGCGATTGAAACAAGATGCATATGGATTTATCCTGACAAATTTTACAAATTTAAAGCATCACAATGTGCTCTTTGTGCTTGCATCTCAAGCACAACAAGTCATCTATATTGAAGATCCTATGGATCCAAATTAATAGGTTGTGATGAAATCAATGGCAAGAGATCAATATGACATGATAGAAGAGGTTGAAGTTGATGTGGAATTGGAACATGAAAGAGTTCCAACATCTTGTAGTAATGAATAAGTTTTAAAGGTTAGAGATAGTGTAGTTGGAACTAAAGTTGATGTGCTAGTGACATCAATTGTAGAGATATTAAAACACAAAAAAGAGATGGATAAATTAACACCCCAAAAGGAGAGACATTCTACTAAATTTGTTGTGTTATTATGTTGATTACTTGTGAGCTTAGCTATGAAAATTATATATATATTTTATTTTTATTTGAACACTCGATGCATATGACTTTTGATATATCTATTGAAGTAGAATAGGCTATATAAAGGTTGTTTACAAGGTTGGATGGTTTGTTCATCTTCTAATAGTTTATTTAGTTAACTGAATAGTTTATTGCTGATATCAATTTCTAAAGTGTTAATCTTTGTTCTTTTTTCTTTTAATGCCATCTTGTTCATTGTAGAATTACATTTTTGTTTCAATAGTGATAGTTGAAAGGTCCACAAGAGAAAGCGCCAAGGTGAATCAAGATGTGATGCTAACCAATAAAGAGAAAGAATGGCATATTCCACATCAAGTCTTCAATCTACATGCCCAACTTCATGTGAGCTCTTCATTTTTAGTTAATCTATGTGCAATTAATTTACGTAGTTCAGTTTGCCCATTTTTTTTTCATTTGTTTGGTAACATTTATGTAATAATTAAATGAAGAATTTGATTGTGGCAATAATTATTTGTAAATCAATGCATTAGTGAATTGCAAGGAAATTTTATCTTCATAAATGTTATGTTTATGCTTACAATTATTACATTCTATTATGGATTAATTGTATTTTGTAATAAGTGCATGCAAGGAACAAAAAAAGACCAAAGGAGCTATTTATATGCATGAAATTTGGGGTTTACCTCAAGATATAAAACTTCAAGTTGAATGCAATAAGTATGGGCAACCTATTGATGGCAACGGATCAAAATTTGTTTCCTTTTAGGTGTTCTGTCTAGAACGCACACATATGCTCCGATTGATGTCTTAGATTGGCGTAAAATGCCAACAACTAAAAACTAAGACATGTTAGATTTATTGAAGGTAATTTTAGAACTTTATATGTTATGATATCTCATTATGTGTTATGTATATCTAACTATCACATTTGAATCTAAGATAATTTATTTAATGATAACATTTGAACATAGGAAAATTTTGATTATCCTTTTGGCTTAGATGAATAGATATTGCAATTAATCAGCACTACATGGAGCAATTGGAAGTTTGACTTTAGGTATAATTATTTTGATCCTACACTTTCTATTAAAGATTTGGTAAAAGAAAGAAATGAAAGAGTCAATGAAGAGAAATGGAGGAGGCCTATCATGTATTGGCTATTTGAAGAGGGAAAGGCATAAGCAATAATGTGATTTTTTATATCAATATTTGTTAATGTTATTTTTTAAATTTTCATTAAATTTTCAGAAAGTTAGTATTTGTGGTTAACAATGTAGAAAGTGCAAGATTGTCATAATAGTATAAGAAGAAGATCTTTGGCTCAAGTTTGATGAGATGAGGTAAGAAAATGTTTTTTATGTTTTACCTTTCAAGATTTTTTAATTATTCATTATATATGGATTGAAGTTAAAGATATAAAATTAGTAATAAATAAAATTTTGCAAAATCATATCATTAAATTAGGAGATAAAAATTAACCATGAACCAACTCGAGCAGAGACTTACAATATCTATTATCTTATGGAAAATAGTGGAGAGGCTGGACGAATAATGTTAAGTACTTTAATGAATTCATCTTACATTATTCCATTATTGTTGCAAGTTAAGTTAGTGATTTTGTGTTCTTATGTTTATTAGGAAACAATACAATAATTATGTAATGAACTAGTGGATCCCTCACAAGATGTTATTTCAAGAGATGATGTTTTTGCTAGAGTTACAGGTCCAGATAAGCTAGGACAAGTTTGCATGATGGGACATGGGATAACTGCAACAGATATATTTGAGATGGTTTTTCATGAAAAGCATGCTACAGAATGCATATGGTGACTAGAGTAGAAACATAGAAACTTTATGAGGAAGTTCAAAGCTATCGACAGCAACTGACTAACCAGCGCATAAATGAGATGAGCCCACCTCTCACCACTAGTCCTCCACTGTCTTCTCCTTTGCAACATAAAAGCTCTACTACAACACCACATATCCTGATACCTCTTGAAGTAAGTATTGGTTTAGATCTTAATAACACTGAGCAAACACGTTTTGAGGATTATTGTTCTTTTACTAATTTGCATATTGCATGATACATTTAGGTTAATTGCTCAGTTGTACTCCTAAGTATTACCCATGCAAGTAAAATTGTGGCTAAAGATTATTTGCATAGCATGTATCCTACTACACTTGTGGGAGAAGAAGAATTAGGCAAAAATTGGTGTTAAGTCTATGTAAGTGTGCTAGTGGTTCAAGAAGAGCGTCTTATAAGATCTGTGTTTATGCTCCAAACTATTGGTGATGTTAGTACAGTAGTTGTTGCTTGGCCATGCAATTTGGCATGTGCTTGTTCATTATCCAACTATAAGTTTAGTTATACAATTTTGTCAATAAGATTTCTTGTGCTTTTTTATTCATATATTTATATGTTGGGATAGTGCATTAAATTATCTCTTTATTAATTAATATTACTAAAGCTTATATAGTAGATTTATAATTTTTTTGAATTTATTAGTCATGCATCAAATTAAAAATTTTTAATATGATGGATGAAACCTAGCTATAGTTGTGTAACTAGTTGCCATGTTTTGAAATTACATTGTGATATACCTTTTTAATTATAGAATTTTATTTTCTTTGAAGCAAACTTGAATTTGTGTTTGTTATTTTTAATGTAGGTGGTATGAAGTGAAGGTTGATGTACAATACCTCTTGGATGGATGTTGAAGGAAATGAAGATAATGTTTGTAGTAGACAGGTACCTAAATCTTTTGTTTGCATACCATTATGTTATTATGCTTATATTGGTAATACACGTGCGATTTTGCTTAGATAAATTTTGATGAGATATTTTAATGGTATTTTGGGGTTCAAGGTAGTACTTGAATGTTGGAAGTTAATTGTTGGAAGTGATTAATTTGATGAATGTATGGCATCTATTTGCTTTCTTCTCAGATTTTAGTTTATTCATTTCATTAATTGTTGATATATTTAATATATGATGATGCAATTAGTATAGCTATATTAATATTTTAGTAATATTTTTTTATATACATGTTAAGAAGTTGATTCATTCATGTACAAAAATATATTTTCATATTTAAAAGGAAAAAAGAGAAATAGATCATTATCATACTACTGTCCAAGAGTGTGGGAAAATTTGTTCGTTACAACAATTTTACACTTTTGTAGTTTAGTATAAAGAAAATTTGTAACTAACTTTTCAAATTTTTCTAACAAATTAAAGTGTAGTATGAAATTTATCTTGCCACACTTGGAAGAGTTGCATAAACAATGCATGATATTACACTTGTAAGTGTAGTATAAAGCTCTTACTACACCATATGTTACTATGCCTGTGGTAACTATCGTTCGAGATGAAATGTAGTAACATAATTTCTCTTCAAACACTTTTGAGTGCATTTATAACTCATTTTTTTATTTTTTTTGTAGTTTAAAGAATCCACCAGAGAACCAACTTCTTGAAAATATACCTTTGTTATTTAAAGAGTTTAAGGATATTATAAAGGACCTGCTTGTAAAATTGCAACCAATGAAAGATGTTCAAGCAAAAGTCAAGAAAAAATTTGAAGAAGCTAATACCAGGCTACTAATAAGCATCAACATTTCCATACCTTTGAAGAAGAAGATAAAGTTATGGTTTTCTTGATGATAGAATTATTCTTTGTTGGTACTTCCAATAAATTGCAGTTGAAGAAGTATGTGCCATGCCGCATTTCGAAGAAAATATTAACAATGTTTTTATGGTGGAATTAGAAGAGAACAAATGAATGTCCAAAATGTTAATGCACCTGATCTTTACCTATATAATTCATTTGATAAGCCTTTGTACCCAAACGATGTTGATAACTCGAGGGCAAGTTTTTCTCTTAAGAGAGGGAGAATTGATATGGAAGTTACAGAAGATTTTCTTTGAAGTATTCAAAGTGATCACATGAAAATTTTTGACAAGGTAAATTGTACTTTTTGTCCCATAAAAATTAGTCCTATTTGGATTTTAGCTCCATTCTTTATGACTTTCACACATTGCATCCAACAAGTGGTTTTGTTTTTCTTTTCTTTTTCTTTTTTTCATTTGAGGACTAATGAGGCTTTCCATCTAGTAGTTAACAGAGCTAATCAAGTACTAAGATTGATAAAAACGTTTATATGGTGCAACCATAAGGCTTTATATCTAAAGGGTGCGAGCAAAAGATTTGTAAACTCTAAAGGTCCATTTATGGACTTAAGCAAGCATCCCAAAGTTAGAACTTATGTTTTGATTAGATGGTCAAATCGTTTAGCTTCATAAAAAATGTGTATGAATCTTGTGTGCACAAAAAAGCTAGTGGGAGTTCGATATGGTCTATTGTGCTTTTTGTCGATAACATCCTTCTCATTAGGAATGAGAAAGAAACATTAGAGTGTGCACAAAGCATGGTTATCTTCACAATTCTCCATGAAGGATTTGGGAGAAGTATCCTATGTGTTGGGAATATGGATCTATAAAGATAGATTAGGAAGGATGTTAGGCTCTCCCAATTCAAGTACATAGATAAGATACTAAAGAAGATTAGTATAAAGGAATCCAAGAGAGGATATTTTCCTATGGGATATGGCATTTATCTCTTTAGGTCTATGGACTCTAAGACCGAGATAGAGAGAAAGAGGATGTCCCATATACCTTTTATATTTTCTATTGGAAGCATAATGTATGCTATGCTACGTACGAGATAGAGTGTTGCTTTCGCTCTAAATATTATGATCTACTACCAATCCAATCCCGATGAGAGTCACTAGAAAGCCGTAAAGATAATCCTAAAGTACATGACAAAAACTAAGGATTTGAGGAAAAGTCCATGAAAAATGCTCCTTACTTTAGGGCTATTGGTAGTCAAATGTATGCACAAATTTGTACTAGGCTTGATAAAGCCTTTATTGTTGGTTGTCTTGGCATTATTTTTAATCTAGGATAAGAACATTGAGTAGCAGTTATGAAAGTCTAGAAATATTTGAGAAAACTCTAAAGAATTTCATTTCAGAACTTTTAGTTGATGATTCAATTTCTAGGCCATTTAAGGATTTATTGTGATAATACTGTTGTTGAATTCTTTTCAAGAAATAATAAGTCATATAGTACATCTAAACATTTAGAGCTTAAATATCTCATTGTGGGAGACTGATTAAAAATGGAACCATTATGTTAGAGCATGTTGATATCAACTCTACGCTTCTAGATCCTTTGACCAAAGAGTTGAGACCTATAATTTTCAAAAGACATGTAGAACATAAGTGTAATTGAGTCTTTTGACGTATTAGGCTAAGTGAGATGTGTTTCTTTACTAAATTTGTCATATTGAATCAATTGTTTTATTGAGCTTTTATTAATGTGAGATTCTTTTTCAACAATTAATATATTTGCTATAATTGTGAGCACAATTTTTTTTATGTTGTATCTTACTTGATATGTATCTTGAGAGTTGGTATGTCTCATAAATGTCACTATGTCGTATTTTTAGTATTGATCGAGGCATACATGGCTTCTTTTGAAGTTGGATTTTCTTAAGATTTCCATGTCTTAATAGACAATAATGGATTTTTTTACTGTTTCCTATTGCTCAAGTGACCCATATCTTATAAGAAAATCAAATTTTCTTAGGATTCTATATAGTTTTAGAAATTTATATCTTACAAGAAAATTGGAGGACCAACAATGAAATAGCATACATGCTTAGGTCATATTTAGATGCTATTTCTTGCTACATCACCATGTCTAAATCCATGTCGGTAGAGTTGCTAGTATATGTGACCATGGAAGGTCATGTGTTGATGAAAGATGCAATGACGGCCATGATCTAATATTAGTAATTTTTATTGGACCGGATTGTGTTAATAGTCTTGTCTCATTGCTGTATATTTTAAAAAATTGTGGCCGTAGTGAAAATCTTGTTTATAATTTAGCTCAAGAGTCATTTTCTCAAATTTTACTTTTTATTTTGTTTTAAAGTTACAATTAATATTTATCTAACTGGGAGAATGTTGAAATTTTATTCCAATTTGTGGATTTTTATTAATTGGATTAATTTCTAATAAAATAAAAGCGGGCTGAATTAACACGGTTGATGAAACATATGACTCATAGGGCCTATTATTTTGACCCAATATTGTTAAGACCTTTTTTTTATCAGACTTGATATGATAGCTAATGTAGGCTCAACCTTAGATTCCCTCTCACTTTAGATTTTGATATTGCTATTGCTATCCCATTAAAGATGTCAATTTATTTGTGCGAGAAGAAGAGGGAGACTTAGCAATCAATCATAAAATTGTAAGAATCATTAATAATCAATTTTATGGTTCAAACAGGTATATTAATAAATTAATCATTTAGTGTTTTGATTTCATGAATATGTGCATCTTGAATTAGAATTACTTCTTTCACCTAGTAACATCGTTTTTTCCAATTTTTGATGTTAGATTAAAACTTCTAATTTGAATTTAAATTTAAATTAGTTCTTATTGTTGTGTACTGCATATTTTGTTTTTGCCTATATTTTCTTCTAGTGCTTAAATTGAAATAAATTTGGCACAGTTGTCATATAAAATGGTGAAATCGTGTTAAAGGTTTTTGAGATTTTAACTCTACTCCACAATCTATCTTCTTTTAGATTAACTTTTGTCTCGACCATCATTAATTTTCTCCTAAAAAATTAAAAGTAGGTCTTCTCTTGATATATATATATATATATATATATATAATGAGAATGTGCACCTAAAATATATTAATTGTTATAAATTGGGTAAAATTATCATCTCCCAGCGGCGAAATCATGTCAAAGTTTTGAGACCTTAACTTCGCTCCACGACTCTCATCTCATGTGAAAATGAGGAGCTAGGTGGAAAATAGAAATGGATAACTTGTGATCCCCAAATATTAAATACCTTCTTTTCCTACATCCCCAAAACCAAAGAGTGAGGCGTACATTTATATCAATTAATAACTTTGTTATAGATTCTACTTAATTTAAGGATACATGCGAAGTAGTTTAATCTATTTTTAAGTGTTTTCATAAAAAAAAAAAAATCAATAAGCTTGACATTTATTTATTACAACAAATAAAAAATAAACAAAACACAAAATTTTAACTGCAAATATTCTCTAGCACACCCACCACAAAAAATTTTAACCTATAAAAAATAAAATAAAACGCAGGATTTGAACACGTGACCTCAACTGACTCAACACTTTCTACGTGCGAGCCATGTGCAACTGGTGTGCCAAGTTTCCAATTTCTCATCAAATGTATTATTCTAGCGAGCAAACGTATTAGTTTCCAAAATACCATCAGATGTGCCATTCAAATTGTTGTGCTGTAGACTAGCAAAAACAATACCTAAAAATAAGATCAGTCAGGAACTTGTCTTTCATCCTTAATCAACAAAAGTAACAACTATCCATGCCTAAGAAAATTCAACACTCTCTAGCCACACATTAAGCAATTCATGTATCAAATCAAGCTTGAGAAAATTCAAGACAATGCAAATTCATACATTTTCTTGTTCTTCTCCTTCCTCTTCATTCATGCATTTTCTTCTTCATCTTCATCATCATCTTCTTCTTCTTCAGCCTCAACCGACGAGTCCCTCAAAGACTTTGCCATCCTTCTTACAGTGGCTCCTCCAGTCCGAGATGGTGGAATCACCTCCTCAACAACTCGGAAGATTTTGACATCTAGCATCAAGGGATCTTGTGTTCCACTCACAATATCAAACACACATACATCGAATTCTTCTAAGAAATTCTCAAGGACGAAAATCTTCCAACCACCTGTAAGTCCACCACCATAACCTTTATACTGAAATTTAGCTAGCCATGTTTTGTCTTTGACTTGCAGCACTACATTTACATCTTTGTTCGGAAGGTGGGCCTTTGCCCAATCAGCAGGAACTGACTGCAATAGAAAGGACGGAAATCATGTTCTCATAGACATATCAACTTTTAAAAGCCCGCGAAAGTTAATACATGTTGATGAGTCTTTTGAATGTTTTCCTTGAGCTATAGAACCTTATCAAATAAGCCTCACTGTGCGAAATTTTGAAATAAAACCCCTGAGCTATTGTAGCATTGTTATAGTTTATGGTTAAAGTGGGTGTAGAATGAAAATTTTGGCTCTTATCCTTTAAAAGAGATATATTCTAAATAAAAAAAGGCAATAGTTAAAAATATTTCTTGCCATAATTAGGTTAATTTAATGCATATAAGCAGAAATCTAATTATAATATGTTATTTATGTCATAATATTTGAGTGATTATCAAACTACCTGAGTGATAAGGGCAAAATGTCATTGTGCTCTCATTTTAACCATTGACCAACGTTCAAACACACCTCAGGGGGGTCCAAAATTTCATACCTTTGGGAGTTATATGCCAAGGTCCTATACCTCAAATATCTCAAAGGTGGTGGATACAAAAAGCCCCAACTTTTACCATAAAGAACCCCTTGTAGACATGTGTTGCCCTCATAACCACAACGAAACTGTTCTTTGATGCTGCTGCATTTGCTAAATGTAGCGCTCTTAGCTTTTCTTCTTCAGTCACCTCCCTTCTACGAGATTTCAGCTGCAAAGAATTCCCACCACTTGAGCGGCGTTTGCCTCCTACATAAAAATGAGTTCAACAACATGAACTAGGAGTTAAGAAACAAGAATATGAAGCCTTTGGCATTATCCATTATAATGTCAAAACTCTGAAAGCAATTTTCATTGACACTTACTCCTGGTTTGCCTCCGACCCTTGGGAGTAGATCGAGTTAGTGGTATTCTTGAAGGAGGTGTTCTTGCGGCATCACTCCCGAGTTTTCCTGCATTTTGATATGCAGCAACTTCCTCAGAAGATTCACTGGTGTCTTCCGGAATTTCTTCCAAGCTTCTCCTACGCTTACCACCACGTCCACTTTCATTATGCTCACATTTTTTAACAAAATAACATGCTTCCTTTTCACACAGGCTTCCTTTATCAAATATCGAAATATTGAATCTTGAATTCCCATTGTATTTGAAAATTAAAATATCATTTTCCTGTAAGGAATGCTCTTCAACAAATGCATTCCAACCAAGTTCAAGATACAATATTTCTCCACTTCTCACCAATCCAACATTCCATATGTGCCCACTCGGACCTCTCAAAGCTACTGTCCGGGCCATCCTCTCTCTTAGACAGTTGGCAAACTTTTTGGGGATAGCCTGCATATTTAACCAAAATTACATTTTAATTGACACTCAAAATATTTTGACAGCCAAAATGATATATTACATTAGTGGCAGATCAAAGAAGAGCATAAGTATTCATACAAATATTAGTTAAAGCAAGAGAAAAATTTTTCTTGACAAATACAAGATACAAAGGTCAGTTTCATTTCTGCTATCAACTGGAAGTAAGACAACATTTGGTTCAAGGATTTTGATGGGAGAAAAGAAAAGAAAATGCTAAGAAAAATATTTTTGATTGTTTGGTTAGTAAGGAAAACTTGGGGAAAAATATAATGGATTTGAGGAAAATGAGTTTTTCTCACAAAATGGTGAGGAAAATGTGGGAAAAGTCCATTTTAGCTCTATCTCCTTTTCGAATACATTCATTTTTCTTTCTTTTCTTCATTACTTTCTTCTACAATCAAACAAATTTGAGATTTTATATTTCTTTACTTTTGTTTTTCTTTTCTCTAATATTTTCCTTTCCTTATCAAATTCCTTAAGCCAGACATAGTATAAAAGTCTTAATGATTTAGCATTTAAATTGCATTCAGAAAGATTTATGTCACCACAATCAAGTTCTACTGATATACAAAGCTAGTAGAGTTAATTCATTTAACCGTGTAACTGGTAACAAGCTTTTTAGAAATTAACCATCAAGACTTCCAGCAGCAAGGAAAAAGCAGAGGATGGACAACAAAATCCCATAGTTGATTCCAAAACTTCATATTTTTCTGCATGCATTTAGTTCAAGAACTAACCATTCACACTCAAGCAGAGTTCAGTCATACGCAGAGATTTTAAAACAACTCATAGAACATAATTTCAAACTGCTTTCTGGTCAAATATATGGCTTTATTACATGTGAATTCACAGTACTCCCAAATTAAAGGATTTTAAAACACAAATGCAATAATACTAATAATTTGGTTCAGTATTCAAGGATCTAATTGTAAATTGAGCTCGGATGTGAATAATTCTATCAAGTCCACCGCCCTCGATTAGAGTCCCCTTGAGGCTTGAGCCAAGTAACAACTTTCACTAGAAAAGACACACTCACACACAACCAGGAACAGGACCCCACTAAAATAAGATGATACCTAAGGAGAAAAGTTGAAATAGCCACCAGATAAACTGCATCCCAGTTCTTGAAATAATAAAATTGGCAGCAAAAACATAACCATTCTTGAATTTAAAGGACTTAAAGGGCAGATAAAATGACATGCATGGCAATTTCACTTACCATTTTCACCCAAATTCTCAGAGAAAATACACATATACACAAACAAGCCAGAGAAGAAAAAGTTGTTACACTCACAAGGCGTTCATCAAATTTTCCGGTGAGAAACTGGCAGAACTGAACTGTCTGGAAGTGGGACCAATACATGTTTTCTTCGCACTTCTTGCACTCCATGCAGTCACCCCGCACCATTTTTCCTGCAAATCTGTAGTCAGAAGACAAAACTTCAAGCGAAAAAAGAAAATGTTTGTGCTCTGTGGTGTGAAAGAAAAAAAAAATGAAAGAGACTGAGTTCATACAGGGCTGAGACCAGAAGTTCTGCTGTGTTGGCCAGAAGGAGTAGAATATTCTCCTTCTGATGAATAGGGACAGAAAGCCTGTAAATCTTGGGACTCGACACGAGTAGGCCGGGGTTTTTATGGGCGTTGGGAGTATTTCATTGTAATATTAAAAATATTATTGATTAAATTAAAATAAATATCTTTTTTGTGAGCAATCATAATCTACGTTCCTGTATTCCGCAATAAATGGACATAATCTAATCGATGGAATATATGTCTTTGTGTGAGTAATTGTAATTTAATATCCGTGAATTTCGTGAGTGGATATGGTATCACCGGTGTATCTTTCGAATGTATGCATTTATTTTTCTGAGAAATGTAAATTTTGATTCAAAATTATACTCTTTTTATTAAGAAAGAATTATAACAATTGTCAAACGTGACGAGAGCGCGTGGTATGATGCATAAAAAACAAGATAATTACCTGTATTTTATAAATTGATAAAATTTAATAGTTGCGTCTTTTGAAAATTAATATTTATTTTTCTGACAAACATGAATTTCAATTAAAAATTATGCTATTTTACTAAACAAAATATAATAGGTAGCTAAGGTAAGGAGAACACGCAGTATCATACAAACAAAGGCAAGATAAATTTACATGTATTTCGTCAGCTGACATAATTTAATAGTTGTATCTTTTGGAGATATATTTTTGTTTTCATAATAAACATGCATTTCGATTGAAAATTATACTCCTATATTAAAGAAGAACACAATAGTGAGTAAAGACAACAATAGCGCCTAGCATTATGCACAAGCAGGCAGGATAACTTCTACTCGTAGAATATTAATTCGCACTAAAAAAAGGAATGTAATAATTAATAGAGGTGAGCATTTGGTAGAAAAGTATATAATTATTTGTAACGGTGAGAGAGTGTGAGGTTTTATGGCGCCCGTGGTGTTGCTGGAGGAAGTGAAGATAATCTCTTCATGTGTTTTATGAATTGACGTAATTTAATAGTTGCATTTCTTGAAAATATATGTTTAATTTTCCAAATAAATATGAATTTAGATTGAAGATTGTGCTTTCTTATTTAAAGAAAAAGGAAAAAACCATGAAGTAAGCAAAAGCAACTAGAGCCCGTGGTATTGTGAAAAGGTAGAAGACAATTCTATCCATGACATCTAATACAGCCGCAACCATTAACCTTAATACACATTCAAGAATGCTCGTATACTGGGAGCATCCATGTTCTACTTTGATTATGTAGACAATAATTAATTATAAATTCTATACAGATAATATAATTTCAAATTATTTCAAATTATTACTAAAATTTCATAAGCAATTTTATCCTTTTTCAAAAGTGATTTATAATATAATTTAATAATAAATTTCATAGCAAGCATAATTATATATTACAAAATAATACGACCTGTCAGTTTATTTCTAAATTTGCAAATTAAGTTTTAGACTAACATCTATTTAGGGTCATGAGTAGGGGAATTCCTTGAGGCAGTCAAGTTTAATTTTACTTCTCTCTCTTCCGTGTCACCTGATTTTAGGCACGTCACACAATATATTTGAGGAGAAAATGCATTTTATTCCCTTGTATAGTAGTAATTGACAAAAACCCTCTAGATTTTTTTTTCTTAATTAGCATCAAATCTTTCATTTTCTAACCCAATTAATTTACATGAATTTCATACTTATCCAAAAACTAAAGTGCCCTCTTAACCCCTTGAAATTTTGGATGCCACTAGCATGGCAAGTTAGCATGGCAGTGCAAAAAGGGGTTCCAGCACGGTATTGCACATGACATTTGCTAATTATTGGATAGATGGTGTTAGGCTATCGGTGTAGGCAAGACCATGCTACACACTATGTGCCAACATATGGGTAACGATTGGCAAATTGGCCTATGTGACTGTTAATAACAATAGTTGGCAAGTGGTTGGTGGACAATTAGGGCATGAGTAAGACTGTCGCCAGTTGAAGCTTGACTTATTCAAAAAACTATCTAGACAATTGACATTGTAGCTTGCCTTTCATAAATCCATTGGCACACTTAGCAACTTATTAGCATATAGGCTTCGTCATATGTTGGCTTTGATTCGTTGGCTGCTAGTAGTTGGGGAATGTCCACTACAGAGATTATATATATAGATTTTAAAACCTTGGCCACAACCTCACAAGTATGCATAATGGAAATTAGGAGTTGGAGTGAATATGTTTTATGTGAAGGCTTATAGAGTTTGGTAGTTTAATACACAAAGGCTGGGAGTGTTTTCCATTAATTCCATTATGTTGCTTTATATTCCACTGCTTGCATATCAAATATGCTACCTTCATATGCATACATTTTGCTAACTTTGAGAATTAGCACAAGGATGGGTGGTTTGGGTAAAGATAATTCATCCCTTGGCCGAACTAGGCCTCACAATGAGTGGAAAAAACTCAATAGAAAATTTATAATAAAAAATATCATGTGAGATCATGGTTTCAGAGCCTGGCTTCATGCTATCTTGAGGGGAATTTGTATGAATTAGCTTCTATGCAAGAAACTTTGATGACGTGGTAATCAAAGTTTGCGTGAAATTATTCTTGGCATGGAGATAAGAATGCATAGGATGGCTTGAAAGCTGCAATAAGCACAAAAAACAACACTCTTTAAGCAGATCTAAGAACTATAATAGACGATTAAAGATTTGAAAAATATGGCGAAGGGTTTGCCAAAATTTATGACACAAATGATTGTTTTAGTTGTTGAAAATGTTAAGACCCTCACTAATGCACTTAAGATAAAGTATGATAAATGAACACAAAATTATTGGTATTGAAGAAAGCTATTGTAGTATGTTGGGTAATGATGGGGCTTCTCTATCTAAAACTAAGAGTGCCTGTCCAAATCTATTTGGTTGTGAGAAAAATGCCAAAGATTTAGAGAATTTCTTGTGGGATATGTAGACCTACTTTAAGGCTAAAAGAAGGTGTTCATATGATGCTAAGATGTGGTGGCAAATGTATCTTACTTATAATGTTGGTGCTAACTGAGAGAAAATTGAAACTTGGGAAGAATTTAAATAGGAATTGGATGAGCAATTTATGCTTTGCAATGTGTCATAGTTTGCAAAGAAGTCCCTTTGAAATTTGAGGCATTCGAGGATAGTAAGAGAATATGCTTCTATTTTTAGTTTGCTAATGCTTTATGTATGCATGATAGGCTAGAGGAGGACAAATGGTTTAAATTCATGGTGAGCTTACAACCTTGGACAAAAGAGGTATTGAGGCGCCAAAGAGTGAAGAACTTGTATTCCACCATAATTGTTGTTTTAATAGATTTGTGGGCTATCAAACTATTAGAGGCTCAGATTGAGAAAATAGAAGAAAGATGCTAGGAAAAATAAGAGCAATAAAATTGCAAAGTCAAATAGGAATGGCAAGGACAAAGCAAAATAGGTAACTAAAGCAAAGGATACTCAAGTTATGATAGATAACATGAGGATGCTACATTTGTGTTGATGACAATAGAGTGCAAGATTGCTCTATGTGGGAAAAAGAAAGAAATGTGAAAGTGGAAAATAGAAGTAATAGATAGATAAGATAATAGTGAGCCTAGGGTCTCAACTCTCCAACAGTGCAATGCTGAGGGGTAAGACATCTACATTTAAAAGTAAAAGTTAATACATGTGCAATTTTATGTGAATGGTAGGCAAGTGAAAGTGATCTAGACTCAAGGACAATCCATAGCTTCACAGTTGAGGATTAGATTTAAAAGTTGGGAATGAACTTGAAGAAACAAATAATCTAAATAAAAGTCACAAATAAGGAATTTGAAATCGTGAAAGGAGTTGTGAATGTTGAATTGGAAGACGGGGACTAGGAAGGGCAGTACAAGTCAATAGTTATCCATCCAGATGACTTTGACATAGAAATTGATAGTGATTTCCTTCAAAATTCTAATGTACTAGACTTGTGAGAAATATCCATAATTTGTATGAGTTAAATGGGATGCTATTGGAAAAAGAGGAAAAAAGCTAACTAATGTGCATATATGCTCAAGACAAATACATTCTAAAATGGCATGTGTTGCTTCGACATTAAATAATGATGGTGTGTAGAGTAGTTAATTTAAAAGTAGTCTTAAATCTGGCTAAGTGTGGGCATTATCTATATTAAAGAGTTTGGTAGGTTTTATGGAAGTCCAAATCCATGACAGCCTAGTGTGGTATAAATAAACAAGTAGTTAGTAATGGTTGAGGTTAATATTTTTCTGACGATGTCTAATTTCACAACTTGCAGAATTAAGTAGGTTTTGCCTCTTTGATTCAGAAAATAAGTTTATGTGGTTTTCCTTTGCTTTGATGAGGATATTAGACTTTTTAATTGGTAGTTTGTTAGCCCTTTGAATTTTGGATGCCATTAGCATTGAAGATTTGCATGATGGTGCAAAAAGGGGAGACAGAATGATGTGGCACATGACATTAGCTAAGTGTTGGATTAGGCCACAAGTGCAAGAAAGATTGTATTGCATGTTGTGTGCTAACATGTGGGCAAGGCTTTAGTCATGATTAACAAGGGTAGATGACAAGTGATTAGTAGACGATTAGAGCATGAACAAGGTCATTGGCAGTTGAAGTCCAACTCATTTGAAAAATTGTCAAGATATTTGGCATTGTTGCTTGTCTTCCAAAAAACCAACAACCTACTTATTAGCTTGTTAGCATAGGCTTTGCCATATGTTGGTTTTTGATTATTTGCCTCCTAGTAGTTGGAGGATGTCTATTGCAAAAACTTTTATATGGATTTTGTAATCTTGGACATGACCTCACAAGTTTGTTTTATGTTACATGTGGTGGATTAATATACAAAGATTGGGAGTGTTATCCCATAATTATGTTGTGTTACTTTATGTTTTACTACTTGCATGTTTAATATGTTGCCTTCGCATGCTAACATTTTACTAACTCCAAAACACCTTAATAATATCTCCCATATATATGAAATCCTAGGGTTTTCCATTTCCAATTGAATATTTTCATTCTCCATCTTTCAAATAATTAAAAAAGCCTTAAACCACATTATAAAAAAATTTGAGCTTTAATTCTCATTTTCTACCAAATAGTTTATCATTATGGGATTCGTCATTCATAACCAACACAATTCTCTAATTATTTTTGTTTCTGGAATCCTTTTATCGAAGTATAATGGAGGACTCATATTTTATTGAAGTATGGGTTGGTGAGTGGTTTGTGAAATGAGGAAATGATATCTAATATATGGGAGAAAAAAATTGGAGTTTTAGTTTGCTAACCTAAAAATAGCATATCTAAAAAAGTTCATCATTATATTGGACGTAGGAGTTGCATGGGGAAAGAGGGATGAAAATGTGCTTCTTTTATAAACTATCAAGGTTGTCACTTTACATAGGTATATTGATTTGGGATGATATAAGTTTAGAAGATATAAAGCTTGCTTTGAAAAATTTAGAGGTTATGACATTATATGTGGAAGAAACAAGAATTCTAATAGAAGTTATTGACACACAAGATAACATCTTATATAGTCAACAAATATTGACGCATGAAACATATTAATGTTTTATAGAAGTAATTGATTTTAATGATGAAGTTGATTTAGATAAAACAGGATAAAATATGAGGGTTGATTAAATCACTCATGACACATATATAGGAGAATATTTTATTTATATAGGGATGAATCAGTAATGTAGAGAATGGTGATCATAGAGACAAGTCAAGAACTGTTACAAATAAGGGTGAGAGGCTATTATTGCATATTGACAACTCTAATAATGACATCCATGATGAGTCATCTAACTTAAATTGTATACAACTTAATGATGATGATGAATTAGCTGATAACATTTTTGTAGAAAAATAAATGAGAAAGACTAGTCTCATAAACAAATTGAAGAGAATGAAGAAGAAGATTATGATGACTAGAAAGAAGAGAAGAGGAGAAGTGGAGACAAATATGTTGGGGTGAACGGTATAACGACCTTGGTGAAAAAGATGCACTTTGTAGTTTGAATGAGTCAAATGACGAGGTACCCTAACATCATCAATACGAGTTAGAGAGATGGATAAGATGAATTATAATTTAAAGAATGAGGACAAACTCCACAATTGTAAAGGGTTCAAGAAAGTGCTTAGAAATTAGATTGCAAGATAGAGTGTAAGTTTTCTTTCTTTCTTGTGTTTTTCTGAAGAATGTAAGCAATAAGAGTATTGTTATTCACAAAGATGAAATATGTGAGTAGAGAATTTGCTAATAAATATGGTATATAAATAGATTATTTTGATGTGTTAAGCTGCTAACTAATGTGATTTTTTATCTTTTTATTTTTTGAATATATAAGTGGTCGGTTTTGTAATTTTAGATGCTCTTTGAATATTAAAATTAATGTCTTTTGAGGCATAAATTATAGGGTTAATCCTATTGCCATCTATAAAACTGTCACTTTGGCGTTATATTCATTATACAATTGTTTTGTCATTGTATTTTCTCTATTTAGATTTTGTTAGCATTCAATTGATTATGAAGCATTTTATTTACTATTCAGTCACTTTGATTTCATCATCAAATTGTTCGATTAATAATTGAAACTTAGAGCTAGCTAAAAAAATTAAAATAATACTAACTTGAATTAATTTTATAAAGATAGCTTTCATCAACCCTAAATAAGAAATAAAGGTCAATTTCACACCATCTAAACACTACCTTTTCATGAATAAAACAATTAAAATCATGGTTAGTTGCATTCCTTGCTTCTTCAAAGAGTTATTGGAGGCAATGTATGAGATGTTGCAATTCTCCCTACAAAAATTGGTGAAATTAAGGGGAAGAAGATAATGTTTTCTTTTAATTTTAGTAAGTGGGCAGAAGACATGTTAGGCCATCATGTAGATACTCTTCATCGATCTAAGATATCTACAACTATTCATGCCTCTCTTTTTTCACGTACATTTGCAACAAGAATGTCCTCTAAGCTTTTCTCGAGCTATGTTCCCCTTTTACAAACATGTTACATGTTGCTATTAGAGAACTGTTGATCTTTTTATGGGATCTTTCTAGACTTTATAGATTGCTGATACATAGGGATATCTACAATGAAGTTGTCCTATTTGCCAAGGAATTGCTTGATGCCAATACCTGCCAATCTTCTTTACTACAAAGCTGTAAGTATCTATTTGCTTCATATCATATGCTTCCAAAGAGCTCCAATGGTTTTAGTTCAAAGGCTTGACTAGGTATTCACAACTACCTTCAAGGTCATTCTGAAAAAGACTTGTTAAGCTAAAGGTATCTCACAATCCTTGAGGGAACACCAACATATCTCTTTTATCATGCACTAAGGAGCATGATGAGCTTTTTTTAACGTTATAGATTGAATAAGACATTAGTGATGGAACTTATTTGGTTGTTTTCCTTTCATGTTGGTTATGTATCTTTGCTTTACCATGTCACAAAGTTCATAAGATATGTGCTTTTATTTTCAAATTTTCAAGTAAAATAGCTTGTAGCTGCTATTTTTCCTTAGCAGTTCTTATGTTGGCAAGCATTTACCATGGTTTGAGAGACATATCTGCCTTGAGGAGCTTGTGTGAGTCTACCGTCATATTTCCCATTCATTATATATACAACTAGATTGGATACTATCTTCAAACACATTTTCCATGCAAACTTGAACTAGTTGGAGCTCAGATGGTGAAATATATGGGGGAGAATATGGCTAAACACTTTGAACTTGCATAAGCACACGAATTATTCTGGAATATTAACCTCTTAAAGCTTTGAAACTTGCACACATAAGGGTAAATCTTAGTGTGGCTCTATGGTCCAGCTACTTGATATTCCAGAGTAAAGCAATATGTATTGTTGAAGCATTAAATTGGTAGCATAGTTTATGTGAAGATAAACCTAGCCACCTAAAGAAGTAGATTCTTACTTGTGAGTTGGTTGAACTTATATGACTTTGGCAATCTTACACTTTGCTAGGCACATCCTCCAATCTGATTGTACTAAGTAGTGCTTCCTCATCACCTTTAGTTATGAAGGAATTTAAAGATTAGTGGGCCGAATATTGGAAGGCTTATTCATGGAAAAATATAAAAATCATTCTCAAACTTAATCAATCTGCATATTTAAATCCCAAGCAATCTCAAAAACCTTCATGATAGGGTTCCAAGGATGGAGAAGTTGCTCCATCTCCTCAAGATTTGACTGTTGGTTTAGAATTAGTAAAAGTGCCTTCTAAGAAGCAATAAACTCTTCCTACAGACTCGATTCCCAAGCTTATCCTTACAGCTTGTCCAACAGAAAGAAATGAAGTGACTTCTGCCTTCAATCTCAAACGATGAAATTGGCAACCAATATTATTTTAAAAAGAGATGAAAGGTTCTTAACTTAGACAATATTAGTATGAATTCAACTTTTTTCACAGATGCTCCAAGTTCTTCATTGCCTTTAGAGGAATTAGCAAAATATGTACATATGGTCATTATTATTATTATTATTATTATTATTATTATTATTATTATTATTATTATTATTATTATTATTCATTTACATTCTATTCTCTTTCTCCCATCTTATATTCTCTTTCTTTCTCTTTTAGCTTGCAGACCTTGAGAAAGAAATCCCTATCATTTCTAAAAGCAGCATGAGCTTAATAAATGGAGTAATTTTTTTGGCTTATGTGGAGACTACTTCCCACTTTTCTGGTAACAATGCATCAATCATTTCTCTTTATAAAATTGAGACCTCTTACAAGTATTTAAATGGCATTGCCTATTTTTATTGTAGAGAAATTGCCTATCGAGGATAATGTGCCTAAGAAACCTAAGAAGACATTTGATGCTCCATTATGGCTATTCCCACATGCTGAAAATTTTGAATTTTATTCTCAAGTTATAAAGATAGAAGCTAAGCATATATTAATCAAATTTTACTAAGAACAAATATGTCAGAAGAACATGAAAACTCCATTTGAGCAACTTTAAGGGGTAAAGCCAATAGTTGATGATTTGATCGCAGAGACGAGGACATATATGAAAGATACATCATCTTTGAAGATTCATATAAAGTTTTTCTTTAAGGGCACTTCCAACTATATAAAGGCCAAGATGGATTCCATCTAGAGAGAGACATAAGAGGCTTATGAGAAATCATTTCTTCTTGCACAAAAAGGTCTTTCTGAATTTGAGGCAAAAGAAATTGAATGAGTTGAGGGGGCGAATAATCTAAAGGCAGAGCTTCTCCAAATCACCAAGCAACAAGAAGAATTGAAGTTGCGGATGGCCGAGTTGAATAGCAGAGAAGAACTTATAAGCTTATCACTACACAAAGCTAAAGAAAACTTATCCACCATTTAAAAAGAAGTAGCCACCAAGAAGGAAAAAGTCTCAAAGCTTGAGAACACTCTATTTTTAACTAACAAAGAGACTGAAGCATTGAAGAAAATCGAGGCATTACTTGAGGAATCTCATCATGATCTAGCAATATTTGACTTGTTTGCTTGAGCATTTAGCTTCTTAGTACTCCCTTTTTTTTTTTTTAATAATTGATGTAAAGAACATATATTCTCATATGTAATAAAAGTTTGTTTCTTTTCATTAATCTTTTGCTTCCTTTTCTTTCCTTTCTTTTTTCTTTTTTGTCACATTTTCTGTAATCTTCATAGTAATGCTAACTAGGCAAGATCATGCCACATACTTTCAACAATCAAATAACTAAACAAAATGGCTTAAGCTTACAAACAGAATTAGCTATCTCCAAGATAAACTGAACTTGCTTAAAAATATGATTGAACTTAGAAAATAAATTCTAAGTTGTCCATATACCCCTTAAGGGGAATTTATTTATTTATTTATTTTTTTGGTGGTTGAGAGGGAAAAGCGTACACAGTTTATACTCATGTAGGCTAGGAGTATCTGCAGCTTAGCCACCTAGGACAAGGTGAAGCATTTCTTATTTTAGCCATATGAAATACTTTTACTGGAGTAGATTAGCAATTTATTCATAGACACTACCATTAGTAGGTATCATATACAATTTATACTCATATGGGTTAGGAGTAACATGTAGTTTAAGCTCATGCATTAAGAAGCATGCTTCTTCATAGAAAATAGTACTTCAAAAACATGCCATTTATAAGCTAATGCACATTTGATCTTTATCCACCAACTTATAGGCATCATTTGTGTAAGCGTGTTTCATCACATAAAGGCTATCCCATTTTGATATAAACTTGTTTCCCATTTGCTAGGTGATGGTAATCGGTCTTCTCACTGCCAAGACCAAATCTTGAACTTGAAATGATCGAGGGCTAACTTTCTTGATGAATTTTGTTGTTATGTGAGCTTTGTAGCACTCAAGTTATTGTTAAGCTTCAAGTCTTTTCTCATCCAATGGTTTTAGTTCTTTAAGTCTATGATGAGCATTATCTTTGATGATAAGTCCTTCTTGAATTGTGATACAACATAAAGGTATTTGACTTTCAAGTGGAGAATAGCTTCAACTTTATACACCAATAAATATGGAGTTGCTTGACTAGTAGTTTAGTGTGTTGTTCTATATGCCTAAAATGCTTCTCCAACTTTCTGTTACCATTTTTTTTTAACTTTGACACCACTTTTTTTAGGAGGTTGCACAAAAACTTATTAAATGCTTCAGTCAACTAGTTTGTTGTTATGTTGTATATCGAGGAGTTATGTTACTTAAAACCAAATTGTGCACATTCTTTCAACTTGTTATAGAATGGCTTCCTATTGTAAATGATAGTACAACAAAGTATTCTAAATAAGGTTGAAATGGATGAACTCAACTACTATTTCCTTTCTAACCTCTCTAAGGGAAGTCATCTCTACCCCTTTGGAATAGTAATCAATAGCATATAAGCATGACTCATAAATGACTCTCAAGTAATAGGTCCTACAATATTGAGACCCCAAGCATCACATGGCCATGAAGTAATAGTAAGATGTAGAGGTTCTAGAGGTTGGTGTATGAAACTTACATGCAGATGGCAAGCTTTACACCTCTTCACATTCTCCAAACAATCATTGACCATCATCGGCCAATAGTAACTGATATGTGATAGCCCAACAAGCCTACTTAGCCCAATAGGCCCACTTAATGCGTAGGGCCCAACATTAGTTTTAGGCTAAGCCACTCGACAACAACCATCTGGTCAAGTATATTACTACTGACCGTGTTCAACAGAAGGTATAAACTTATCTAGCCTATTCTACTATCTCTCTAATCGATTAGCCTTGTTCGCTCGACTGTTATTGATCAGGTGGCTCACTCCAGTGCTGACTCATATCCATACCATATTTATTATTCTAATAGGTAACATGCCTTCACATTAATGGCGTATAATAGCCAGTACAGTCGTTGCCACCAACTCTGCCATCTCTTTTGATAGGGAAGTGCTTGTCCATGGTATTGTGCACCCTGGAAAATAGAAAATGGTACCACCTGGAACAATACTAAGATCTGAAATGACCATTAACCTACTGGCAAGGACTAAAGCTTATTACACTTAATAAGGACACCTTTGCCATATCACATACTAGGAGAAGGCTATAAATATCTCATAACCAGTTACGCTTTAGGTAATGAAAAATAATCTATAAGTGATATGGGATAATCTAGTAGGCTTAACAGGCCCAGCTTCAAATGAAACATCCCATGAGGCCCAATATGATACGAGATAGTCCAGTAGGCCCAACAGGCCCAACTTCAGACGAGATAGCTTATGAAGTCCAAAGGCACATCTATCTGGTTGACCTGCATCGACCTCATTTGGTAAGTCCCGCGGTCAACCCGTATCGACCTAAGGACTACCTTAGAAGTTTTAGTATTCGAGTACGATCAACATGAATCGACCTTCGGATATAAGTTGGACAGGTCGAATCCCTTAGCATTGATGACACGTGGTAGCTGATGTGACCACTACCAACAACTCCAACAACCCTGCCAATAACTTTAGCAGGGACGTGCTCCTACTGG
>JACGDI010005507.1:476605-542451 GCA_014898725.1 Jacaranda copaia
GGCTCAAGCTCCATGAACGCCAGTGGGGAAACCGACTGAGGAGGTTCTGAGGGTTCCATAAGATCGCCTATGAAATTAGTCGATCACAGCAAGTACTGCGCAAGGTCGACTTGTTCATCCTTTAGATCCCCGACAAGATCTTTTGCGAATGCAAACTCAGCATTTATTTCCTCAAGCTGAGCATCGATCTCAGCCTTCTTCTTTACCTCCTCGGACTGGGGCTCATCAGTGGCCTCGACAGTAGGTCCTCCCTCAGCAGCCGATGCAGCATCACCTTCCGTCGGCTCAGGAAAGAGCTCTAATTTATCGTTCAGTATTAGGCTCATGTGACTTCTATCCTCGGCATGGAAGCAATATCCCATGTGCTCCAGCTGCTTGATAGCTCTTTGATATGCCTCCTTGGCTTCGTCTATGGCCGCGAGCGCTCTTGCATCCTGAAATGCAGTATTGACAACGAACTGTTCAACAGCCTCGTGCCGCACCGCAGATAGATGCCAGAGGAATGCTTCCTTGGCCTATCTGGTCACTTCCACATGACCTTGAGCCCGACCGAACTGATAGCTCACCTGCAGGTTAAGGTACAACTTTTTATTTATGTCTTTTGTTCGGTTGCGATCCTCAACAGCCTTCAACAATTGTTGATCTTTAGCATTGAGCTGCTGTTCAAGGTCTACCACCCTCTTATTTAGCTGCTCGACCTGCAGCTGAGAGGACTCGAGCTGCACCTTGATTGTTTCCAATTCTTCCCCAGCCTCGAGCACCTCTTTGCCGTGAGAGCCATCTCCGCCCTCTGGTACATGTTGTAGCCCAACTGCCCTATCTAAAACACAATAATATTAATTACAAGATAAACAGGTATAACAGAAAAGGATGGTCGAAACTTATCGACCTTTCACTCACCATATTGCAATAGTAGGACATGGCCTTCATGGTCCCGAACTGGCTCAAGTTCATGAATTTGCGCTGGTCATTCAGGAAGAAGTCGGAGGTCATCCACTTTAAGGCATCAGGGCCAGTCGGCCCCCCATGGATGATTGACGATGAATCGATTTTGTTGTGATCTCAATCCGTCGCGAACCTTAGAAGAGATAGATGGGGAAGCTGGAATAAGGATCCCTTATTGTCCTTCCTGAAGAGGTCCCAGCCCATCACTATTTTTTTCCCCTCTCCCCCAGCAGCCTTCTTGGGAGCAGGTTCCTCCAGGTCAATCATGTACCTCTTCCCCCGGCGCGTGGAATGACTTAGCTTAGGTCCCCTTTGGTGGGTCGATGGTGTCTCAATAATCGCCTCAATCTGCGGCAGCGGCGATACGTCAGACGTCGACCTCACAGACACTACCTGCTCAGCGGTACCTTCTTGTCGAGCGGCTGCAACAACTTGGCGATAGGCTTGAGCCTTCAGAGCGCAAACTTGAGATTTATTTCTACTGCCGGCCATGTATCGTTCCGATCTGCACGCATGAACAGGTTAACAGTGAGCACATGAATCACATAAAATACAATTAAAGCAATTGATTGAAAACTTCTACCTAAATGGTTGCCTGCAAGCAGGTCAATTAGGGCTGGCAACAGACCAGCTAGCACCAAACACATCTCCTCGATCAAAACTGAGGCCTCCATTTGCTTGGACCCAACCAGATCTCGGATGAAGGTGTTGGGCCAACTAGGCATCTGCTTATTTGGTATCTCCACAGGATCCCTCCACCAACCCCCCAGAATGGCAAGCACCCTCGGCCCTTCAGATGTAGAAAAAATATTTTTTCTATTCTTGACCATAAGAAGAGGAAGGGGGAATTTCCTACAAGGTCGAGCTGTAAGGTAGTAAAAGCCTGACTCATCACCACTACCCAACTTTCGAGACATCGGGAGATGGAAAAGGTTGAAAAAATTAGCAAAACTAGCTGGCTGGTTGAGAAGATACATCAGCACAGTGAAGCTATATAGGGTTGCAAAGCAGTTGGGTAAAAGCTTGGTGATGCAAATCCCTAAACCTATGAGGAGGTTGACTATGGGCTGTGCAAGGTGAAACCTTAAACCGTATCTTAACCCCTTCTCAAATACAGTGATAAACCCCCAAGGAGGTCAATGCATCCTATCCTAGGACCCTAGCGCTATCATTTCAAATTCATCAGGAATATGGTATGCTGCCCTAACCCTCACCAAATCTGCATTGGTTATTTTCGAGGGGATTTCAGTATAATGATCCGGGGTAAACAGCCAACCCTAGTTAACAAGCATCTTAGATGGTCCAGCCTCCCTCTCTGATACTACTCTAACCTCTTCAAAGCTACTGCTACTATGCGAACCACTATTTTTACTTGAGGGGGAACTAGACTGTGTAGTGCCCTTACTCTCGCTATTCTCCCTACAGGCCATGTTTTCCGACATACCGCTACCAGAATCAACACTAGCGGACATGATTCTATAATGTAAAAATAGAAAAAATGTAGGTATGATAGGGATACTTACAGTGTTAAGTTTCTGAGGTGAAAGGTGCGGAGCAAGACACTCTTCAACTATGGTGATTATCTGGTATTCAAATCGCAAAAGTGGAAATGAAGGGGCTCCCTCCCTATTTATAGGCAATTGTGCATGGGAAATCATGTAATTATCATCATGACAGCTTGTCCCGTATGCTTCATATTCGACGCACTGATAGCCGCATTAAATGTAAAGAAACCACCTTGGATCCTGGTCAATATTTCAAAAACCTAGGTTGGAATTTCAAAAGCTTGGGTTGAAATTTCAAAAACCTAGGTCGAAAGCTCAAAAATCCTGGTCGAACGTATTGCCTGCTATGTTTGAATATAAACTCCTTGCTCTTTCTCTTTGATAAGACTCGATTAGGATCGGGAGTTGGGGGAACTCATGATATGGGATAATCCAGTAGGCCTAATAGGCCCAGCTTCAAATGAGACAGCCCATGAGGCCCAACATGATACGGGATAGTCTAGTGGGCCCAACAGGCCCAGCTTTAGAAAAGATAGCTTATAAAGCCCAAAGACACATCTATCTGGTCGACCTACATCGACCTCATTTGGTAAGCCCCGTGGTCAACCCATATCGATCTAAGGGCTACTTTAGAAGTTTTAGCATTCGAGTATGCTTGATATGAATTGACCTTTGGATAAGTTGGATAGATTGAACCCCTTGGCATTGATGACACATGGCAGCTGATGTGACCGCTGCCAATCGATGTAACCACTACCAACAACTCCAACAACCCTACCAACAACTTTGGCAGGGACGTGCTCCTACTGGCATGATTATTCGAGAAATAGGAGATTGTGCCATCTGGCACAGTACTAGAATCTAAACAAAGAATAACTCCCAACCCCCTATCACGGGAAAAGCCAAGTATACCTGATTAGGGTACTTGGGTAAAATCATGCCCATAGCAGGTTATAAATACTACAAGCACCACCTCGCTCAAGGTAATGCTATTTACATTATTAACTACATACTATCTCTATTCTTCGATCTACCGAAACTAACTTGAGCGTCAGAGTGCCTTAACTGGGGGCCTCTTGGCTAGTTGACATGTGTTCTTGGTTGTAGATCTTACGCCCAAAATAACTTGAATCAACCGGAGTACTTGACCCTCCAGCTCTTGGCAGCATCAACAAGGTCTCGATATTTTATTTGATTATCGTCCCTTGACTAGAAGTAACCTATCCATTGGAATGCCTTTGCTAGGGGCACCACAGCTAGTTTAACTTGTGTTACAGTAGTAGATCTCAAACCTCGAGAAAAATCACTTGGATTACTTGACCTCTCAGGTCAAACTTATCAAAATACTATTCTTTTCACTATAAACAACTTTCAACCTCTTCATGTTTGACACCGTTTGTGGGAAACCTTAAGGTTGCAATGAAAGAATTGTGAACACACGTAGAGCCACATAAGGAAGGGAAAAGAATAAGAGGTCCATATCTCTACCTCCCCCTCCACCCCATTAAAGTACATATGCTCTAAGCCTCAGCGCCCTCCAGGAGCAAGTGGTGACATTAACTATGCTCTAGTTGATGCAGCTGATAAGTGAGCAAATCTATACCCAAATCTCACTATCCACCACATTGAATAGACACACTACCATGCCAGCCTCGGCTGGCAGTGCCACCTCACAATCACCTCCTCTAAAAAATAGGTACCCCAAGGACAGCCATGGTTGCCAAGAGTCCAGGTGGCCACCCATCCATTGTGAAGTTAGTCCTAGATGTCCCAAGAGGAAAGAAGATGACCAGTGTTGTGGGAGGAGATTGCCGACTCAGTTGATCACATTCGACCTAATTGAGCCGCACAGCATGATAGGGTCAAACGTTCCAAGCATAACTACTGTAAAGATATGGAAGAATCTGCAGACCTCATAGCCTGACCTATTCAAGCCCCGTAGCATGATAAGGCCGAGCAAGTAAGGCCATATTTCGAGTAGAATGCCACTCTGGCCGATCGAGAGGAATAGGAAGAAGTATCCTATCAAGTCCAATAGTTGAATAGGTGCTTTAACAAGATCTCAAGGAGAAACACCGATAGAGTGCCACATCTAGAGGGCCTTTAGAGGTCTCATCGAGAAAGAGGCTCCCCATTTATTCAAGAAATTATCCACAAGTGCATTGCTATCGACACGAAGGTCCCAACCAATCTACTGAGATACGATAGCTCGACGGACCCTAACAAGCTCCTAATATAGTTCAAGCATATGATGTAGCTGTACGAGCACAATGAATACATCCATGCCAAAATGTTGGTGACCACTTTCCAGGGCATTATGCTCGACTGATTTGTGAAGTTTGAGCCTTCATTGATTTACTCTTATGACCAACTGTGTGATAAATTTTTGCACCAATTTGCCAACAAGAGAAAGGTGAAACTCCCCCACACCTATCTCTGTATTGTTAAACAGAGCGAGGGGGAGTCCCTCTATGACTATTTTATGAGGTTTAACACAAAGGTCCTCAAGATAGATAATCCCAAGATCAAGTTCTCGATAGACGTACTATTTCTGGGGCTCAAACAAAATGAATACACTAATGCATTAGTGTAAGAATGCCTCAGGTCAATAGAGAAGCTACTTGACCTAGCCGAAAGATACATGACCTAGGAAGAAATGAATTAGCTCAAGTTTAGATCCTTCGAGGTCGACAAGAAGAAAAAAGAGAGAAATGACCAAAAGTACGAAAAAAGAGAGAAATGACCAAAAGTACAAAAAAGAGAGAAATGACCAAAAGTACAAAAAAGAGATCGATCTTCAATAAAATATTTCCATGACTATACACCCATGAACATCTTGAAGAGAAAGGTCCTGTATGCCATTCAACATAATAACCTCCTCAAAAAATTGAAGAAACTGATAGAGACTGAGGTAACAAAAAAATCTAAAAAATACTGCCACTTTCACAAACAGAAGGGGCATGACATAGATAAGTTCTTCAACCTTCAAGATAAAGTTGAGAGGCTGATCAGGTAGGGCCACCTCAAGAAATATATAGCCATGGACATTCAGATCGAAGGGGGTAAAATTGATCGGACTCCCTATAGAGAAATATCGATTAGCCCTAGAAAGGAGGACAAAGGAAAAAAACCCACCTACAAGGATCACCCACCCATTTGAGGAGTGATTGACATGATTGCAAGAGGTCCTACTGGGGGGACTCAGAGTCTGTCTGAAGCTAAACCTAAAGGAGGCTTGAGTCAACTAAAGCCTATCCTGTTGAGACAACATTCCACCTATCGATGAGTGCAGAGCCCATCTCATTCACTAACAACGACTTGGCCTAGCTTGAGGGCAGGAACATCAACCATAAAACAGATTGCCCCATGGTAGTCTCTATTGAGATTGCCAAGTTTGAGGTACACAAGGTCCTGGTCGATAATGGTAGCTTGGCTAACATCATTTTTCTCTCTACCTTAAAAAGAATAAATATGGGCTAGCTAAAATTTAAACCTGTGCAAACCTACTAGTTGGATTTGGGGGGTCAGAAATCATTTCAGAAGGATCCATCAACCTGTCAACATTATTTGGAAAGGCTTCTTGAAGGAGGACTTTGATGGTAAACTATCTGGTGGTTGTTGCCCCATTTTCTTACAATGTCATAATAGGCCGACCAATTCTTAATGACTTCCTTGCCATTACATCGACCTACCACATAAAAATCAAATTTTTGACCCCAATGGGCACAGAAGAGCTTTTGTGTAATATAAAAGAGGCTAAGAGGTGTTACAATATCTTGGTCGAGTCAAGTAAGTAGAAAACTTGATCACAATTAAAGACCTCGGAGGATGCCTCTGTAGTAAAACCTAAGAAGAGCCATGCCAACAAGAAGAAAAAGTTGGAAGACAACAGGATAGAGCCCATCGAGGAATTTAAGACCATCAAGCTAGAACAGGGAAACCCTAACAAGACAACCCGTTTAGAGTGTCATATGGTCAATTTTCTGAGAAAGAATATTGAAATCTTTGCATGGAGAGCATCTGACCTCTAGGTAATTGACCCCAACATCATTATGCACCACCTTCATGTCGACCTCTCGTACAAACCGATCAAACGAAAGATGAGGACATTCAATGCCGAGAAGACACAAATCATCGAGAAAGAGGTTAGAAAACTCTTAGATGTAGGTTATATTGTAGAAATTCAATATCCCTCTTGGCTTTGTAATATTGTATTAGTCCCAAAGAATAAAGGACAATGACGAATGTGTAATGATTTCACTGATTTAAATAAAGAATGCCCTAAAGATCCTTACCCCTACCTCAGATAGATTTATTAGTTGATTCAACTGCTGGTTGTGAGTTATTAAGTATGATAGATGTATTTCAAGGTTATCATCAGATTTTCAAGCTTGATGGAAGCATTTCAAGGTTATCATCAGATTTTCATAGCTCCCAAGGATAAAGATAAAACTTCCTTTGTTGTTCCTAATAGGCTATACTGCTTTTTGGTCATACTTGTTGGATTGAAAAATACTGGGGCAACTTACCGAAGGTTGGTCAACTTTATGTTCAAAGATGAAATTGGGAAGTTGATGGAGGTGTACGTCGATGATATGATTGTAAAAATAGAAAAGACCCAAGATTACTTGTTCAACCTCAGTAATACTTTTGCAATCCTGAGAGCATTTGGTCTGAAGTTGAACCCAAACAAGTGTACATTCGAGGTTCGCAGAGGTAAATTTTTGGGCTACATGGTCAATCAACAGGGCATTAAGGCAAACCTATAGAAAATTTAGGCCATTCTTGACGTCACCCTTCCAAAAATAGTCAGAGACATTCAAAGTTTGGTTAGGAGGATTATAGCCTTAGGAAGGTCATTGCAAGATTGGCCTATAAGAGTTTTCTCTTTTTCAAAATTCTCAAAAATGCTAAGAAATTAGGTTTCCAATGGAGTGAACAGTGTGATCGAGAGGTGGTTGGGTTGAAGCAGTACTTAGCCTCACCCGCCATGCTTGCAAAACTTGAACTAGGAGAAGTGCATCAGGCAATTTGGGAAACTTTGAAGCATCGATTAGCTCAGTCTTGGTCTCAATCTGAGATAGCAGCCAACAATCGATCAACTATTGTAGTAAGTCACTCTAAGAACAGAAGCATAATTATTTGGAGATTAAGAAATTTTCCTTAGCACTAGTAACTGCAGTTTGAAAGTTGCAACCATACTTCCATTCTCATCTTATTATAGTGTTGACCAAGCAACCATTGAAGCAAGTGTTGTCAAAGCCGGACATATTTGGAAGACTGACCAAATGGGCCATCAAATTGGGAGAGTTTGACATTACTTTCCAGCCAAGAATAGCCATCAAAGAACAAGTTATGGTTGACTTCATTGCCGAGCGAGTTGACTTGCCCAAGAGGAATTGCTAAGCCCCTCTTGTTTAGATTCTACATATAGATGGGTCGTCGACCACATCTAGAGGAAAGGTAGGAGTTGCACTTTATTCCCCAACTGTAGAGAAATATGATTTTATAATAAAGTTGGACTACACAATCATAAATAATGAGGCAGAGTATGAGGCTCTTCTCGCAGGAATGAGAATGACGCATGATTAGGATGTCGAGCACCTGGTTGCCATTACAAATTCCTAGTTAGTAGTCGAACAGTTTGATGGAAATTTTGAGGCCAAGGACTCAACAATTAGCTGGTACCTGGCTGAGGTGAAAAAGCTGCAATAGTCATTCATAGGATTTACCCTCAGTTAGGTACCTTAATCTGAGGATGAGTGGGTGGATGCTTTGTCAAAATTTACCAATTGACCAAGGGCATGAGGGAAAGAAAAATCACATTTTTAGTCACTGATAGGCTATCCATTGGACCCTACGAGGAAAATTTGATAATAAGCATTGAAGAGATTGCATCTTTTTGGTAAGTCCCAGTCAAACTGTATCTGAGTCAAGATATTATCCTCAACGATAGCAATGAGGCTCGATGCCTTTGAGGTCAAGCCATCAAATTTGCACTCAATGTGCATGGTCAGTTGTATAAGATGCCAATTTCTAGACCCCCCTTGACATGCCTAGATCCTAATCAAGCTCTAGAGGTATTATAGGATGTTCATGCATTTATGTGTGGCAACCATTCTTGAGGAAGATCCATGGTCCACAAAATAGTCAAATATGAATACATTTGGCCAACATTGTTGAAAGACTTGATGGATTTTGCATGGAAATGTACATCACGTCAAGTCCATTCAAATTTACCATACCAGCTCGTAGCGCTAATGATCAATGTCTAAAGTTCTTAGCCTTTTGACCAATGGGAAAATAATATTTTGGGCTCACTGTCAAGATTGACGGGATAGCAAAAATTGATAATCATCGCAGTCAAGTACTTTACTAAATAGGTCAAGGCAAAAGCTATTCTTAAGATAATGGATGCGGCAATCAAAAGTTTGATAGGAAAAACTTTATCTACCATTTTGTTCTGCCTAAGGTCCTTATTTCAAATAACAGCACTTAATTCCAAAGCAAGAGCGCTAGAGGTTGGTGTGAAGCCTTGGGGATCACGTAGTACTTCACTTCAGTGGGCAATCCTCATTCGAACGGCCAGATAGAGATAACCAACAAAATGATCCTCGACCATCTAAAAGCTAAGATACAGGATAATAGCTCGAATTGGACAGACAACCTCCTCGGGGTGTTTTGGGCATACAGGACAACTCCTCGAATAACCACAGGTCATAGCCCTTATAGTCCTATTTATGGGTCTGAAGCAGTTATCTCCTTAGAGATAATTCAACACACGGCTTAGGTCATTCACATCCATTCACTAAGAAACACATTAGAGAGAAAACTCGACCTTAAAACCATCAATGAGTGTTGGTAAAAAGCTTATAACACTATACAGTGCTACAGGTCGAAGGTGGCTAGAACTATAACAAAAGAGTCAAGTTGTACCATTTTAAGGTCGAAGACTCATTCTCAAGAAGGTGGAAGTCTGCAAGAATATTGGCAAACGCGACCTAAAATGGGAAAGACTATACACTGTTGTTAAAGCATTGAAGTATAATGCCTATAGACTAACCAATATAAAAGAAGAGGAACTCCCTCGACTGTGGAATGCCATCAACCTAAGAAAATTTTACATTTAAAATTATGTTATATTTATCCTTGTATTCTCCAGCTTGAATAAAGTTCTAACAATATCACTACCATTTGCAGGTATTGTTATAATCGTACTCAGCAAGCACCAAGTTCCTAGTTGACCCCGTAGTCAACAAATAAGCAACCCCTCGCTGCCACTCATGAGGCTTCATGCTGCCAATAAGTTCCTAGTCAACCTTGTAGTCGATGAATAAGCAGCCCCTCGCTGCCACTCAAGTAGCTCCATGCCGCCAACAAATCCCTAGTTGATCTTGTAGTCAATGAATAAGTAGCCCATTGCTGCCACTTAAGTGGCTCCATGCTACCAATAAATCCCTAGTCAACCCCATAGTTAACGAATAAGCAGCCCATCACTACCACTTAAGCAGCTATATGTTGCCACACATGTTCCAGATTGATCCCATAGTTGATAGACAAATAGCATTATGCTACCAAACTCGCATCAACCCTGTAGTCGACTAAGAAACAACTTCTCGCCATTCGATTAGTTTCCAAAATTGAAATCGACCATGGCGTTGACCCCAAATAGATGCAAGTTGCAAACCTTAGGCTTTTCCACCTAAATCTAAGTAGTTGATTAATAAGTTGGCCAAACAACAATAAGAATCAACGATGTAGTAGTGCAAACAAATTACTATGCATTAATCAACATTAAACAAAATCGACAACATTATTGTTAGATTTTCTTAATTATGATAATGATAACCAAATATTTTATCAATTATTCCCCATATTACTATGACAATCAAGTTGTATTTGACAAGATTCAAGAGATATCTTTAACATAACAAAATTGAAATGAAAAACATCCTTTATTTATTGAGAAGTTGGCCACAATTACAAAAAAGAAAAAGAAAGAAAGAATGAAAAAGCTAATTTAGCTCTAGCTGGACCTCGCCTGGTCACCTTTAGGCCATTCTAAGTCAGGCTTCGGCAACTCACAAGAAAGTGGTGAAATAGCTCAAGGTGGTTGAGAAGGCCCAGCGATGTCGCTCATGAAGTTGGTCAAGCGCAGCATGAACTGTGCCACATCGACTTGTTCCTCTCTGAGCTAGACCACAAGGTTTTCCACAAACGTGAATTCATTCGCCAGCTGCTCTAACTTCACGTCGAGCTTAGCCTTCTTTTTTTGAGCTTCAGTCAGAGGCTCAATAAGCGCAGGGGTCGTAGTTTCTTCTTCGAGGACTGGTCAACTCTGCCCTCCTCTAGGTCAGTATAAGGCTGTAGATTATCATTTAGTGTAGGGCTTATCTTGTTTTTGTTGTCAAGTTGAAAAGCATAGCTTAGGCACTCGAGCTATTTCACAGCCCTGTGGAATGCCTCGCAAGCATCATCAGGTGACATAATCACTTTTGCATCCTGAAAGGCAGGGCTCAAGATAAACTATTTGACTGCCTCACGCCGCATCGTAGGGAGATATCGATTGAAGGCCTCATTTGCCTTTTGGGTAGCCTCTGTGTGACCTTGTGCCAGACAAGAACAAAAGCTCACTTATAGGTCCAAGTGAGCCTTCTTTATCATTGAGTCCATTCGACTCTGCTCTTCAACCACCTGAACAAATTGCTAATCTTTGGAGTCCAGCTGTTCCTAGAGTTTGGCCACCTTTTTGTTCAATTGTTCAACCTAAAGTTGGGAGGACTTGAGCTACACCTTAAGGGTTTCCATATCCCCTCCTTCTCGCAACTCTTTCCTATCCACCAAGGCTAGTTCCGATCGGCGAAAGATATTGTAGTCCATTTGTCCCACTTGTTACATAAGAATGCTAATGCACAATACTACAACAAAAAAGGAATTTAATGAGAAATTATCAATCTCGTGCTTACCATATTATAGTGGCAGGCCAATGCCTAGAGAACCCCGACCTAACTAAGGCCCATCAATTTTTGTTGGTTGCGTACGAAAAGCTCTGAGGTTAGCCACTTTAAGGCATTGCCATTGGCCATTCCTCCCTGGATGATGGAGGTTGAATCGATTATGTCGTAGGCTGGGTTGATTATAAAATGGGGTGGAGATAGCCAGGGGAGTTGGAATAGTACTCCATCGCCAGATTTTTTGAACAGGTTGTAGCCTATCACCACTTTTTATTTTCCCTTATCACTTATGGCCTTCTTCGACGTCGAGCCTTTCTACTCGGTGATCTTCCTTTTGCCCTAACTCACGGGGCTACTTTGCATAGGCTTTTCTTGATGAATAGATTAGGGTTCAAGTGTTTGTTTGATTTATGGGAGGTATAAGAGCCGAGGTCAATCGTGTCAAATCAATTGGCTCTATGGTAGCTCCCTCTTGTCAAGCAGCAACAGCTCGATGACATTTTTATTTCTTAAAGCCTTGACTTGAGCTTCGATTCTGCTATTGGCCATTATCTTCTCTCGATCTATAGACATAAACATGATAAACAGGCATCAAGGTTGAGCAAAAAAAACAGCAATCATAATTAAAATGATCAACGAGAATCTCTATCAAGTCGATTGCTTACAAGCAGGTTGAGTTGGGTTAACAATAAGCCAGCCAACACCAGATACCTTTCTTTAGTTAGAATTGAGGCCTCTATGTGCCCAAATTTAACTAAATCCTTGATAGAGGTATTAGGCCAACTAGGTGTCTGATTCCCCGGCATCTCTATAGGCCTCCTCTACCAACCCCTCAGAATGGCAAAATCCCTTAACCCCCAAACATAGTAAAAAATATTTTTTTTCACTTTTTGCCATATGAAGAAATAGGAGATACTAAGAATTTTCAGCAGGGTCAAGCAATTATGAAACTCCTTGGTATTACCTAACTTCCACAACATGGGTAAGTGGGATAAATTTGAAAATTTAGCAAAGGAGACAGGTTGAATATGCAAATGCATTAGCACTGCAAAACTATAAATGGTGGCTAAACAGTGGGGGAGCAATTAGGTTATGCAAACTTCTAGGCCCATCAAAAGGTTGACTATCACTTGGGTGAGGGGGAACCTAAGCCTGCATCTCAACCCTTCTTCAAACACTGTTATATACCCCTTAAGAGGTCGATGCATTCTACCTCGAGTCCCCAGCTCCAGCAACTTATACTCCTCAGGGATATAATACATCTCTCTAATTTGCATAGGTTGGCGGGTAATATTTTGGAGGTTATTTCTATACAGCGGTCGGGTGTAAACAATTGACCTTGAGATGCCAGATAATCACTCAGGTTAGTCTGTCCCTAAGGACGGCCCTTTCTATGCTCGAGCTGCTTGAACTCAAGCTATCGCTCGATAAACTATCTGAACTATTATCTTGGGCTATTCCAGATACACTCTCAACCATAGTTTCCCCTTAGGACACTACACTCTCAAACCTAGTGTCCTTGCTATCTAAAGTACTAGACATTGTCGTAAAAGAAGAGAGAGAAAAAGATTAAATAGACAGAGCAATTTTCAACAAGTATCCTACAAACTTTAAGCGCAATGAGAGGTTTGGAGAACTTTGCAAACAAGAACTCGACCAGGTACTATTTTGGCAAAAGTGTAAATCAAGACCTATATCCTAATTATTTATAGGCATTTGAGCGCGAGAACCCAAGCATCAGCTATAATTACACCTTGTCTTTGTACATTTTCTATTCTGTGAAGTAACAAGCGCATTAAATGCAGCAGAACCGCCACAAACCATGGTCAAAAATTGAAAAACCTTAGTCGAGTTGGCAAAATCCCAGTCGAATGTGAATGACTACCGTAACTACCTATGTACTCCATGCTCCTACTTATCTACAAGCTTGATCAGGATCGCAAATGAGGGGGACTTGTGATATAGGATAGCCCAATGGGCCCACTTAACACGCAGGGACCAACATCAGTTATGGGCTAAACCACTTGACAACAACCATTTAGTCGATTATACTATTATCGACTGCATTCAATAGAAGGCGTTAACCCATCTAGCCTATTTGACCATCTCTTTGATCGACCAGCCCTATCTATTTGACTGTTATCGACTAGGTAGCTCACTCCAGCACTAACTTATATCCATACCACATTTATTATTCTGACAGACAACATACCTCCACATTAATGGTATGTAATAGCTAGTATAGTCACTGCCACCAACTCTGCCACCTCTTTTGACAGGGAGCCATCTGTCCATAGTACTGTTCACTCTAAAAAATAGGAGATGATGCCACCTAAAATAGTATCAAAATCTAAAATGATCGTTAACCCTATGGCAAGGACTAAAGCTTACCAAACCAGATAAGGGCACCTTCGCCATATTACATACCAGAAAAAGGCTATAAATACCTCATAGCCAGCCATGCTCCAGGTAATGAAAAATACGTTATAAACTCCTAATATTCTATTCAATTATCATCTCTCGACTAGAACTAACTTAAGCTTCACAATACCTTTGCTAGGGGTACCTCAACTAGTTTAATGTGTGTTACTGTTGCAGATCTCAGGCCTCGAGAAGAATATCACTTGGATTACTTGACCTCTTAGGTTGAATTTACCCAAATACTACCCTTTTCACTATAAACGACTTTCAACCTTATCAACAACCTATCTTTTTAATTTGAAAATGAAGCATAGGATCGAACTAGTGAGCGCTACAAACCCTTGACTATGCTATAGTCATTGCTTCAATTGCTTCTTCACCACTCAAGCAATGTTGGTAACTACCTTCAATGATACGAAGTATCTTTGCATAAGATAAAAAGAGATGATCTCCTTCGTACTTCTATCATATTGTAAGGATCATTCGACAACTTTCCATGCTTTAAGTAATCAACCATTGTACTTCTCTAATCTTGATCGCCGTCAATCGATATTAATATGGCATGTGAATCTTCATGATTGGGTTCAACAAAAGGCAAAATAATTTACCGACTGTATACATAAATGTTTGTTGTTTCTCTTTTTGATAAAGCAAGAGTAGTTGCTAGGTTGGCTAATACATCAACCATCTTATTTTTCTTTCTTAGGATGTTGTTTAAACTGATATATTCAAATTTTTTCAATTAGTCTAAGGTTTGTTGAAATAAAGGCACGAGATACTCTTTCTTCATTTCATGTTCTTTTAAAAATTGACTAATGATCAATTTCAAGTTATCATAGATCTCAATCTCTATAATCTCCATTTCTAAGGACATTTGAAGTCCAATGCACAAAGCTTGGTACTCAGCAACATTGTTGGAGCACAACTTGCCCAGCATAATAGAATATGTTAATACTTGCTTTTTCATCAAAGCAAAGACAATCCCTACCTCTGATCCATCAGATCTAGCTGCTCTATTGAAAAATATCATCTATGTTGGGAGAACTGTAATATAGAGAACATCTTCATCAAGGAGATCATTAGATAACTCCCACTCTGAAGGGATAGAATAGTTAGCAATGAAATCAGCAAGTGTTTTCTTTTTGACAGTTTTTTGTAACATATAGGTGATCACATATTGGTTGAATATGACAAACCACTTCGCTAATCTTCCAAGGAGCACAAGTTATGATATAACAAACTTGACTGGATCAACACGAGAGATACGTCGAATGGAGTGTGCTTCAAAATAGTACTTCAACTTCTTAATAACATAGAATAATGCCAAGCAGATCTTCTCAATAGGGGGAGTATTTTAGTTCATTTCTATTTAGAGATCTACTCAGGTAATATAGTGCCTTTTCATTACCCTCTTCATTTTCTTAAGCCATAAGAGTGCCAATTGACCTTTTTTGTGCTGCAATTTACAATATAAGCCCCCTTCCAGATACAAGAGCCCCTAACATAGATGGATTTAAGAAGTGCTTCTTTATACTTTTAAAAGCATTCTGGCATCATTCATCTTACCTGAAAAGAGCATCTTTTTCATAAGGTGATTGAATGGTAGGAACTTTTCAACAAAGTTTGATATGAATCATCTTATGAATGCAAGACTACCTTGCAAGCTCCATCATTTTTTAAAGTTCCTAGGTGAAGGGCATCTTTTGGATAGCATTTATCTTTAAGGGATCAACTTCAATACCACGATGATAGACTATAAAACCAAGAAACTTGTCAGATGTAACACCAAAATCACATTTAAAAGGATTTATCTTCAAGTTATATTTTCTCAACCGATTGAATACCACTTGAAAATATGCCAAGTAATTACTTCTTCTTTTACTTTTAATAGCTAAATCATCAACATAGCATTCAACCCTTTTGTGTGGCATATCATCGTAGGTGTTTTGCATAACACGTCAAAAAGTAGCACTTACATTCTTTAACTTAAAAGGCATTAATTTATAATAGTTTATTCCCATCAAAGTGCAAAAAGTTATACACTCCTCATCTTGTGGTGACATCCAGAAAACCCATCCATGAAAGATAAAGCTTCATGACCAGTGATTGCATCAATTATGAGCTCAATGAATGATAAAGGAAAATCATTTTTTGATCATGCTTTATTTAATTCTTGAAAGTCAACGCAAATACATATTTAGCTATTTTTCTTCTTAACAGGCATAATGCTAGATATGTACATTGGATATTTAACTTTCTTAATAAATCCAACATCAATAAGCTTGTTTAATTTAGCTTCAACTCGTGGAACAAGCTCTAGCCAATGAATTCTCTATGATTGCTTCACTAGGTGCACTTAATGCCTTATACCAAGATGATGGATTGTACCTGTAGGGTCAAATCTCAATATCTCTTTATATGTCCAAGTGAAGACATTTCTATACTCACTCAAAGTTTTGAAATACTATCCTTCCTCTTTAAGGCATGGAAGAGAACTTATGAATATGGGACATAGATCTTCAGTTGTGCTAAAATTTAATTCTTTAAGTTAATCTACAGTTGCATGTCCACTATCTTCAAGTTATAGAGAAGTTTCTTGGATTTCATCTTTATGATGTGTGAGTTAGACTCTTCATTAATAGAAACATGATAACATGAGTCTCACTTATTGTTTTCTTTATCATATGACTATAACATTTATGACCTCTACTCGTTGGAATGAAACCTTTCACTGTATAACTTAATTTACTTTCACAATAGGGATAAGCACTATTCTCTACCCAGGATAACTTGTGGTCAATAGTAAGCTACTCATAATTAATTTGTTGAACTCTCGAAGATATTGAGGGCTTGGCTTTTCCACAATACTTGTATAATTACAGCTTATGGTAATCTTTACTCTGTCGTCATGTTTACTATCTTCATTAGATAGGTGTCTCATGGTATGTCACATCTTTTTCACTAGTTTTCCATACTAATAATTAGAATCAAGGATTTGGCTTCACTAGATTAAGGCAAGTAAATAGTCTAACCTTTAGTTCTCAACTCTATCATGCCAGTCTCATCATAATTATTCATTTTTCTTACTTTTTCTATAGCATTTCTTCCAAGTTGTAAAACATAGAACTTTGTGGATGACAACTTGTAGTATGCCTTTTATGAAGTGGTGGATTCTGATCAAATCTTTCAAAGATAGCAGGATAGATTATGTGAGTGCTCAGCCGATTAAATATAGAGATGCAATGATCACTTGACTTTTAACTTCTATTATTTTTATCTTTCTTAGCTATAATATATTAGACATTTATGTACTTTTTTCCCTTGTCACATGTATTTTGATTGGCTTACTTGGTGCCAATCCTAAGCCGGTCCTTTGTTGATCAACACAAAATATTTAGCTTTATTATATTTGTTGTGCCTCACTAAGACCATGGATCTTTCTTTGGTTAACTTAAGGTTTAACTCCCCTAGCTTAGATGGATTGGAAAAGTCATATTTAGACTTAACCGAGAGACTACAAGCTTTTGGATCTGACATCCTATGGAACTTTTGATGTTAAGTTCTACTAGAAGAAAATTTAGTTGACGCATTCAAGTTTAGACCAACAATAGGCATGATTAATTCCTTTCTCATAAGTTTGTAGTCATCAGAATCTACCTCCTTTATTTGTTGTTCTTTATTGTGTAGTAATAGAATGTGTACTTCTGATAACTTTTGTTTTTTTTTTCAACATGATCAAAGAGTATATCGAAATACTAGCAAATTAGGGAAACCTTTGAATTCTATGATTTTACCTACCAAGGTTTCAGTAGCAATCAAATTCTTGGACTTGCCAACATTAGACTCTAGTACTATAGGTTCAACTAGAGTCATAAGCTTAATTTTCTTTCCTTTGATAAGATAATTGCCATGAGTTTTTGAAGGCAATGTCTCTTGTACTGAGCTTGGGTCTAGACGTAATTTGGCATCCAGAAAGTATGATTTTGCCTCAATAAATGGCTTTGTATCAGCATTGAATTTTATTATCACATCATTCCTTGAATACTTGAAGTATTGATGAAGGGTGGATAGAACTACTCAATTCTCATGAAGCCATGGTCTTCCTAGCATCAAGCTGTGAGATGTCATTGCATTAGTGACATGAAATACAGTATTTGCATTCAACTTTCCAATAGTATGATCTAGCGGATCATTCTAATAGCTCGTTGTCTTTTCTTGCTGAACCTTGAATGGTCAAGTGATTGTGAGATAAATCCTCAATTGTGATCCCTAATTATTTCATGGCCGATTTTGGCATGATGTTAACCAATAATGCCCCATCTATAAGCATAGGGTTAACTTTTTGATTTTTCATAAATCCATAAACAAAGAGTGGTTAGTTGTGGGGCTTTAGTCCTATTAATAAATATTCATCTACAAATACAATAGCATCATAACAAAAAGCAAAATACTAGCTCTCTACTTTTCTAAGTACAGTAAAGGTCGTTTTGATTTTCCACTAAACTAATCTTATAGGAAAATGGCCTCCTAGAGTAATAGGATCCCCACAAGTTCTTCTCAATTTTCTTCGCTTAACATGAAAAGCTTCCATATCTCACATTAACTTTGGTTGAGGGCACTTGGTCAGATGCTGTTGTTTTAAGAGTGATGAATAACGCTAGTGACTATGTTACCTTTGCCTATGTCAATGTGTTACGAAAATCCATTTACCATCATATTTAATTTCAAGAACAAAACTTGTATCCAACTTTTTTCTTTCATCAGTGGAAAAAGTTTCAAATAGGATTAGGTTTATTCTTTCAAATTGAAGCATCTTTGATGCCCCTATGAGTAGGGAAAGAATATTTTTCTAGTTGCAAGTGGCATTTGCAACAACTGTGATACTAGCAACATTTGCATCCGTCATATCTTTAGTATCAAGAATGATTTTTCCATCTTTTGTTAATGTAACAATTTTCTCTTTTACTAGAAAATATTTTTCTATAGGATAGCTAACAACTCAATAAGACTTAAAATATTTTGGGTCATTCACCTTCCTAACTTCATCAGAATATTTTAGCTTGGCCAAGTCGATTATCTATCTTGCTACTAATTCATCAAAGATTTGTGAAACATCAGAGTTAGGGAATGGTATTCGTTTTCTTATAATTTTTGTAATATAGATTGACACCTTTTAGTTGGCATGAGTTGATCAAGCTTTTCTCTTTTGTTACTACTTGCAAAAATTTTGATTGGAGCTGCTTTAATAGTTGTAGATTTCTTCACAATAGCTTTAACAAAGTTCTCATTCCTCTTTATGTCTTTTTTATCTTTCTTATGGTCATCTATTGGAGAAACAGCTTTATGGTTTGTAATACTCAATTCCATGTCATAAGTATGAGTAGCCAATTCTTCAAAACTTCATGGTTTGATCCTTTGCATGATGTAGAAAAGCCCCCAATGAATCCCCTAAATATACATTTTTATTGTCGAACTTCTAATAACTTATCCTTGCAATTTAGTCTTAGTGCACACCAACAATTGATGTAGTCAACTACTGGCTCAACCTTGCACTGCTTTGCATTGGTAAGCTTAATCATGTTCATGGTGTGACAAGTGCTATAGAAATGGTTATAAATTCCCTTTTCATTTTTCTGCAACTATCAATTAACTTGGGCTCCAAGTTAACGTACTAATCAAATGCATTTCAAGTGATCTCACACACCATTAATTCCTGCATTATCATATGTTTCCACGAAATAGGCAATATGTTTCTTTAGAATGCTTTGCCTATCAATATGTATGATCTTGGGTGGTTGGTAGCTCATTGGCATCTTTAATACATTAATCTGCTTGGTGTATGGTTTTAAGTACATGAGCAAATTTTGTAAAGGTATGCTATATTGGGCTCTGATAGTATTAGTTATTGTCTCTTACAATTGTTGTACAAACAACACATCAATAGATGTTGTAAAGCGATTAGATTTCTACAATGAGTCATGCTTGGGTGGCTCCTCATCCATTTGAGTCTCATTTTCAACATGATTTGCGGAGGATGAATGATTTTAGCTAAACTTTCTAACATTTGAGTGCTCCAACTTGTTCATTAATTGGGCGATCTGGAGGTCTTTACCTTCCATAATTTTCTGAAAATTAGCTATAGCTTGAGCCACTTGAGCAAGTAGTTTTATCAACTATCATTGTTTCAGTTACCATCATAGGAAGCCCAACAAAAAGAGATGATTTGGACTTAATCTCCATAGGACTTGCTAAGTTTGAGACATCTGATAGAGTAGTATCAATGATTTTGCCCATAGTGGAGGATTGACCAGCTACAACAATAATATCTATAACAACTTTTTGATTCATAATGCTGACTTGATTCTTATTGGGTGCCATGGAGAGTTCGGAGATGACAATTAGTACTTTGATATAAGATGAAGAGATGAGAGGTAGAGATTGTCACATTGAGCATGCCAGAAATTTGTTCACATAAATTTTGAGTCTACAAAAAGAATTACAAGACAAGAGAAATATAGATAAATTTAATATTTATTGAAAATAAAAGTGGTTACAATTTTTGGAAAATATCTCTATAATTGAATATTAATTCCTCTAATTTTTCTCCTTTGGATTTGATTCAGGGGCTTGATGCTTGTTCTTGAATCAAATGCGTAATTTCCTCCTAGATTTGTGGATGAAATCACAAATCACCTTGAAGTCAAGTATTTGTTTTGATATCAAGGTCTTCAGAGTTTAATGCTTTTGAAGAAAATATAAAACCCTTGTGAATGCAGCACTTCTTCATAGCAAGAGCGTGGGTTTGAGAGCTTTTTTGCTTGAATTTCTTGATGTACAATATTTCTCCCAACACATCATTTTATAGGTACAAATTAGGATTTGATGGCTTGAAGCTTGAGCCTCCCCATGGACTTGAATAGCATTTGAAATGAGCTTAATTTATTAATGAGCTGCATTTAAACATATTTTGACCTAATTAGTCAATCTAAAAGAAATAAGATTCTTATAATTCATCTCGAATTGGCCCATTATATAAAACTCAAATTTATTATGGACTTTAACTTAGGATCCAAATTAATAGCCAATTTATTTGGACTATCAAATAGTGACTTATCCCAATAAAATTTCAATGTCAACAATATTATTTCAAAAGATATATGTGTTCATTTGTACGATATTACAAAATTACATGTGCAGTACACATGTATAATTTTTCTAACTTTTATAATTGATAAATGTTAAATCAATAATGTAAATTGAAAAATTTTATGTTAGATTGTTATAGAAGGAACTTTTTCCCCACGTTATTGTTTTAGAATATTACATCAATGAATCATGATATACATCTATATCGATAACCAATATTGATTTAAAGTATCAACTAAAAGTGATTAGATATTGAAATTATTATTATTTTTATTTTTACATCTTGTGTCAAATTTATGATCTAAATATACTTCACATTAAAATATATTATTAAGATCAAATGTAAGATTTTATTTTATCACTTTAATTTATATTTTAGTTTTTTTAATAATAACTTACCTTTTTATTTAGTAACTTGTGTGTCACGGTAAGCTTAAAGTTAGATAAGAGTCTATGTAACTTTTATTGTACCAAAAATTAAATATCATCATTATTTAAAAAAGTAAATAATAGAAAACAAATAATGCTTAAGGTACGTATTAACTTTATCTGAAAAGGAATAGAGGTAAGAAGGACTAACTACTCAAATTTTATTAGTTAATAAAAATGAAAACTATTGAATTACTTAATTATTGAATTGTTCATGTGGGTTCCGCACACAACAAAACCGCCTTCCTAAGGCCACATGTAGAATGAATTTTGCTGGGAGCTCCCTGCTACTCAACCTATTCAACCATTGGCTGCAGTTCCACCCTTATTTTGATAAATTCACTGCTAACCGTGCTGCATTTCACATCCTTCATTCTCTTGCTTTTGTTGGAAAAGCCTATTAGGTTTTATTTTCATTTCTAATTTTCATTTTCATCATTTTTAAAATTTAAAAATTTATAGAGAGTTTGGTTGTGTTTCTATTTTGAATTTTTTTAAAATTTAAAAAGCTAGTTAGAGTAAATGAGTTAAAAATAGATTTATATTAACAATTATATTGATTTTAATGTGTTGTAGGTGGAGAGTGATCAAGGTAGATTTGGTTCAAGTGTTTGATGGGCTAAAATCAAACAAAATCGACCAAATGGTAAGTCAAGAGAGATGTTTGGGATATTCTTAAGGTCGAGTCTTGTAATTAACAACAAATGTCAGGCTAGCTAAGGTGTCCTTCGCTAAGGCACTTTGATGCTCAAGTTAGTAAATTGACTAATAGGGTATTTATAGCCTTCTCATGGTGTATGATATGTCTTTGATGCCCTTGTTGTGTAAGAAGGGCCTTTGTCCTTGCTTGAGGACTTTCTAGTTTATCTAAAGTATGTATTATTCCAGGTGGCATTGCCCCAGCTACCTAAGACAAGGCGATACACTGAAGGTGCTTCCTAGCTTGACACAACTATAAAAGATGGTACTGTTGGTCGCACACGCCATTAATGCAGTAGCACGGTGCCTGGCAAGGTATTTAATGCGGCTAAAGATCTCTCATCATTCCTCGATCACTCTAGTCGGGACAGGTACTTCAACAAGAATATTTCCTAAGATTTTGGTCACCAAGCTTATTTTGGTCTAAGCTACACCATTTTGGCCAAAGGATTGAGGCCACCTAATGAATGCTATCGACTATAGCCTCGTTGATTTGGAATGCTAATATTTACCACGATGGGTGGGAATCCAGAGGTCGAGTAGTAGTTGAATGTCTGCTTGGTCCTAAAACTAGTTAGGCTTAAGGGCAGTTGAGCTACTTAAGGAGTGTTAGATTAGTTCATGTCCTAATTAAGTGTTATTAGACTGGGCTTATTGAGTTATCCTATGTCATGAGTCCTCCCCATTCCCAAGTCCTAATCGAGCTTGCTAATGAGAAAAAATGGGGAGTAGCTGAATTGTTGACCAATGGTTGGTGATAATTAACTAGAGCGGAACAAATAAGCAAAGCTTCTCAAAGTCAACGAGGGTTTCATAAGGTCAACCAAAGTTTTGGAGCATTTAATACGTCTATTACATTTGGTCATGTGAAGCGTCAAGTGATGGCAATGTAATAATTGCTGACGTTTGGGATTCCGCACATAGGGGCTTATAAATAAACTTATTTAAAATCATTATTTTTACATTTACAATAATGCATGAGGTCGAATAGAGTAATTTATTACATTTAGCATTCTGCTTCTAAGCATCTAAACTACATAAGAGTTTCGACCTTCTCGAGCATACTTTTACTTCTTATTCTCAAACTCAATACAATAGCAGCTATGTTGAGAGTTTTTAGCAATGATTAAGGTAATTGAAGGAGCGATAGTGAGGCTATTGAGTTGGATAAGGCTCCAACCAACAATAGGAACAATTCAACTAGTAAATCTGATAGCTCATTGAGTGATAGCTCAACCTCCAATAGTTTTAGTAATAAATGGGTTGCCATTGAGGTTGGGACTGGGGTAAGTGAGCCTCCAGTGTCTTGTGGTTGATTGTTTACCCCTGATCACTTTAGTAAGAGTTGGTCGGAGGTTGTAGAGGTAGACCTAAATACCCTTAGGCAAGTATATCGCATTCCCTAAGATTGCAAGCTAATTGTCCCAGGGCTTGGGGGTAGGATGCATTGACCACCCACTAGTTGCATTACTATATTTGAGGATGACCTTAGGTATAGGCTTAGATTCCCTCTTGCTGAGCTAATAATCGACTTGCTAAGAGGTTTTCAGGTCAGTATCACCGAACTCCTCCCCAATGATTTTTCAACTATATATAATTTTATAGTTTTGATGTATGTCCATAATCAACCTCCCACCTTTGCTAATTTCAGCAATCTATTTCATCTCCTTATGTCTCATAGGTTAGGGAAGACTGAGGAGTCAGGCTTTTATTACTTGATCGCCCATCCTCGACAAACATTCTTGGTAACTCCAGCTTTTTCTTTTAGCTAAAAATGGAAAATTAGGTACTTTTATGTTTGGGCTCTTGGTGAGGTAAACTTAAATATCTTTAGGGGTTAGATACGAGGGCATGTCAAAATGCCAAAGAACCAAACTCTAACTTGGCCAAACACTTTTGTATGGGATCTAATCGAGTTTGGTCAAATAGAAGCATCTAGCTAAATTGAGGACAGAAATCATGTGTTGGTGTGCTTGTCGCCTGCCTAGCCTAACCTACCTATGGATGCTTGATTAGGTAGATATTTATATGCATTTTTTTAACTGTTGCGTCTATGCTTGTTTGGTCAAACTTTATATGTGTTAGTTTTGTTGTTGTGTAGATTGAGAAGAGATAATATGTTAGACACGTGCCCAACTAATTGCTCACGCCAATATAAATCAAAAGCGATGAGAAGTGGTTGTGTCGGCGGTAATATAGCCTATTGTTGCTATTTCTATTGCTATTGCTACTCTAGCTTGACTAATGACATCTTCAAGTAGTAGTTTTGTTAGTGAAGGCAAGAGGTCTGTGACCGTACAGATGGGGTTAGCCCTAAAGAGGACGGTGGTTAACAAAGGTAAAAAAGAGGCCAAAGTAGCAACTGGATTCGAATCGAAATGATGGGGAGCTCTTTAACTTAATTAAACTACCCTCACTAAGGTTTGGGACTAAATTGGTAGTTTATAATTCGAAGTTTATGATGACGGTGGAAGAGATTAGGTCCCTATTGTTAAAGGTTTTGATGGCTAGTTTGGTCGCATTCGATTAGTGTAAGATAATGGAGAAGATTCAGGGGATGATGATGGAGACCTTAGCTTATCACACCAACATGGTCAAGATTTTAATCGAGTAATACTTGTTGCTGAATAATTCATAATGTTCTGCTTGTGTTGATGAAAATACTATTTATACAGATCGGGCATCTGGATTATCACATGCTTCAGAGGTTGGATCTAGCTCTCAACTAAGTGGACCAGATGAGGGAGAAGCATAAAGAAATAGAAATTACCAAGACTGAGCTCAAATCTGCCAAGATAGAGGTTGAGCAATTAACAAAATAGCTAAAGAAGAAAGAAGCACAGCACAAAGCAAAAGATAACGAGTTAATAATGGTTGTAAGAGAGAGAAACGCGACCAAGGAACTCCTGAAAATGGCTTAAATAATGGTGCAATCCTACTATGATAATGGTCGAGCCGAGAGATATGATGTAACCTTATAATTTGCTTGATATGAGTTTAGTAGGATGCTGCCTAATGTTCAACGGGAGGCTATTTAGTAGTTTGTGCTGACCTTTACCTTCATGGACCCTAACATCATCTTTTCTCTTAACAACATAAAAGATGCCTTCAATAAATCCATTAAAAAGCCAGAGTTTCTAGGTTATAGCTTTTGTATCGAGGATAAAGGGTACTTGAACTACACACTCGACAAGCAACTACGCATGTATCCCGAGGAATACACTCCTGCAAAGAGGTCTCGCCTTGACTAGGCTACTCTAGCCGAAGGGCTGCCCGTTATGCCTATTGCCATCCCTACTCATCAGACAAGGGTTGATGCCACAACTACAGAGTTCTACTTTGCCAATGATTTCTCTTTTGACATCAAGGATGGCAAAGTTAATGCGGTAAACTACTTTTCCCCTAGCGTGCATCTTTTCTTAGTCGACAGACAGGGCCATCTCAACACTTAGAACAAGAGGAGAGTAACCCAACACAAGCTAAAGGAGAGAGGTCAAGAAACCTTTGAAGTTGGGAGCCTCATTATTTTAGTCATCCTATGTGGTGTATTTTGTAATTTTTGTACTTTCTGAACGAATGTATTTTATTTTTTTTGGATGGATAGCTTTTGTAAATGTTATGAAATTTACATTTTGATTCATCAATTTGTCTCTTACTTAGTCGTTATTTGAATGCTTTCCTTACAATTGAACGCCAATTGTTAATAGATAATGATATAAACAATGTGATTGCCTTGGAAAAAAATCAAGTAACACAATTCCCTAATAAAGGAATTAAACAAGTTTGTGGTCGATTTAAAAATCAACCAACACAAAAATGATGAAATTTATCTAAGATGTTTATATCAAGTTAGGGCATTCACAATTAATTGTATAATATCATCTGTTGTTGACTTTTGGGTCGATTTAGGTTGTACTCTTTATAGTGAAACGAATGATGTTGAGATCAACCAAATTGTGTTGGAATTGATCCCATGATTTTGTGAAATGCTGAGCCATTCCAAGTCTCTCATTAACCATTGGCGTTAAGATGTAATTAACATTTTGAATGCATAAGTTGCGTGGTTTTTATTTCACAATTCAAATGAGTTTTTGGTTAACGTTTTGGTTGATCATGAATGATTAACTTGTTTATTTACCTTGGCTAATAAGCTTGAATGACTTGGCTAAGAGCCAATTTTCTAGTTGACTATAGGATTGACTATAGGTGATGAAATCATTTATTTTTTTTGGCTAAGAAGTTTGAATGTCTTGGCTAGAAGCCAGCTTTAGGGTCGACTACAAATTGTTAGCTTGTTGTTTACTATGGCTAGTGAGCCTAAGTAGGTAGCTATCAACTAGTTTTTGGTCGACTATGACGTTGACTATGGATGATTGATGTTAGTAGATAGTTGTGGAAATGTGAGCAATTTTCATTAATGTGAGGTAATATAATAGAGACTTAAAGTTTCTTCATAGATAGAATTTCTTCAAATGCAATGCATTCCACAGTCGTGGGAGTTCATTACCATTCATGTCTACTAGTCAATAAGCTTTATGCTTTGTCACCTTAATCATAGAATAGAGGCTCTCCCATTTTAGGTTGAGTTTCTCTATATTCTTCAAGCCTTTCACTTGTTCAAGGATGAAATCTTTGATTTTGAACCTACGCGGTTGAATTTCCTTGCCGTGGTGTTCTGCCATCTTCAATCGGTATCGTTGCATTATGTTGTAAGCTTCCTATTGCACCTTATCAATGGTTTCCAAGTAGAGTTCCATTTCGGATGTGCTCCTAATTAGATTAAAATGGATCACTTGAGTTGTGTTTTGTATCAACGCAAATGAGATGATTGCTTCTAAACTGTAAACTAAACTATAGAGGTTGTGACCTATAACAGTTCGAGGGGTTGCTCAAAATGCCTACAATACGCAGGTGAGGTTATCTACTCAACTCGTTTCGATCCTTTCTAGTTGAGCTTTCAAGTGGTTGAGGAAAATCCTGTTCTTTACTTCAGCCTAACCATTAGCTTGGGGGTTCTTAACTGAAGTAAAATGCAGGTAGATCCCTAAAGCTTCACACTAATTCCTCATGCTTATGCTCTAAAATTAGGTTCCATTATTTGAGATTAGGACCTTAGGGATGCTAAAATAGTAGATAATATTCTTCCAAATGAAACTCTTGATGGTTATGTCAGTTATTTTGGGAATTGTCTCCACCTCAACCCACTTAGTAAAGTATTTGACTATGATAATGATGAACTTTCTTTGACCTAATGCCTTTGGTAAGGAACCAACTATGTCAATCCCCTACTAGTCTAATGGCCATTTGACTTGGACATTTACCATTGATGCTGCTGATTAGTGCATTATGTTCGACTGGACTTGACAGGATGGACACCTTTTAGCAAAGTCGATGGTGTCTTAAAATAGTGTGGGCTAGAAATACCCATATCTAATAATTTTATAGGCCAGGGACTATCCTTTAGAATGATTTCCACAAATGTCTGCGTGAACTTTCTATAAGACCTCGCAGGCCTGGTCTGGGGTTAAGCACCTTAAGGGTGGTCTAGAGATTGACCTCCTATAAAGTTGGCCCTACTCAATGAGGGAAAATTTGGTTGCTTCACCTCTAAGCTTGCACATTTTATTCCTGTCCTTAGGGACTGCTCCATAACTCAAGTAGAGTTTTATTGCATCTTGTCAAAAAGAAATAACTTTTGCAACACTCCTCACCAAGTTTTGCTCAAGGATGTTTATTATGGGTTTGCTGGTGACTAAGAATGTTATTATTCTATCTCTACTCTCCTTTGTCAAGCTTACAAACTTGGATAAGGCATCGCCTTGTAAATTCTCTAATTGGGGTTCTTAGCTGAGGGTAAATTTCTTGAAGGATTGTTGTAGTTTTCTCACCTTTGCTAGGTACTAGCTCATGGTAGATTCTTTGGCCTTAAAGTTCCTTCAACTTATTCTATGACTAGTTGGGAGTCAATGATTGCCACCAATTGCTCGACTACATAGTTCGTTGCCATCTTCATGCTAATGATGAGAACCTCGTAATTTACCTTTTTATTGGGTACTGAGTGGTCAAGTTTGATTACAAATCATATTCCTTGCAAGTGGAGAGTGGAGTGAAATACTTATCCCACCTCCCAAAGTGGTTGCTTATTTGTTAACATGTAAAGTCCACATAAGAGGGGTGTGGTCACTTTGATTAGGGAGATTGAGTTGTTCGGTGATGAAATTGACTAAAACTTGTGCTTTTATGGCCATTTGAGGTTGGAATGTGTGTCGAATTCTCCCAGTTCAATAACTTATTTGGTCAATCTCCGCGACATGTTTGATTTTGACAGCACCTACTTTAAGGGTTGATTTGTCAACACTATGATTGCATGGGATTGGAAGTATGGTCATAACTTTTGAGTTGTTGTGACTAGGGTGAGGATAAATTTCTTGATCTCAAGGTAGTTGTGCTCTAGGTTCTGTAATGCCTTGTTGCAATAATAAATAGTTTGATGGATTCCATTCTTAGTCAAGATCAAGATTAAACTGATTGAGGCTGTCAACATGGCTAAGTATAAGTGTAAAACTTTTTTGAGTTTGGGCTTAGTGAGCATGGACGGTGAGGAGAGATATTGTTTGAGTTTGACTAGGGCTCGGTCACACTGCTTCATCCATTGGAAATTTAATTTCTTTGCATTTTTGAGAATCTTGAAGAAAGTAGACTCTTGTCAGCCAATTGAGCAATGAACTTACAAAGGGGAATAATTCTCCCGACCAAGTACTGTATGTCTCTAACTGTTCGGGGCAAGGTGATGTCTAATAATACTTGGATTTTTTGCAGGTTTGCTTCAATGCCTCTTCAACTAGCCATGTAACCCAAGAACTTGCCCCATCAAACCCTGAAATATACTTGTTAGGCTTGCGTTTTATGTCGAATGCTTGCAATATCAAGAACATGCAATTGAGATTGACTAAATAATTCTTAGGTTTTTTATATTGTGAAAATCATATCATCAACATAAGCTTCCATGGACTTTCCAATTTCATTTTTAAACATGAAATTTACTAATTTTTGATAAGTTGCTCCTGTGTTTTTTAGCCTAAAAGGAATGACCAAGAAATAGTACACCCTGTTGGGGATGACAAAAGATATTTTATCCCTATTCTCAGGTGCCATAAATATTTGATAGAAGCTTTGGATTGTATCCATCATATCCAATAATTCACAACCAGCAGTAGAATCGACTAGCAAAATCTATCCAAGATTGGGGGTAAGGATTTTTAGACAAAGCTTTATTCAAATCAATAAAATCATTACACATGCCATTTTTCCTCATTCTTAAGGACAATTACAATGTTACAAAGCCAAGATGGATATTGGATTTCTACAATATATCCTGCCTTTAAGAGTTTGTTGATCTCCTCTTCAATGATCTAACATCTTTTAGCATTGAAAGTCCTTGTCTTCTGTTTCACTGGCTTGTATGTCCGTATTTAGACGATAGACAATGACACTAAGGTCGATTTCCTAGAGGTTGGAGGATTTCCATGCAAACATGTCAATATTTCTATGCAAAAAACAACCATAAGATATTCCATGTGGTAGCCCATGTCACTTTCAATCCAGGTAGTCTTGTCAGTTCCCTGGTTTTAACTCAATTATTTAGAACTTACCAATGGGCTTAACCTTGGTCTATTCCAACTTTCTCTTCTTGCTTCTCAAGTTGCATTACTGGGACATCTCCTAAAGGTTTTAGTTTGGGTTGAGCATTTACTCATTTGCTTCAACTAAATTCATGTAACAGGGCTAAGCCTCTTATGTGTTGCATAGGAGTTCACTTGTCCCATCAACGGTCAAAAATTTAACTTTTATATGATAGGTGGACATAACGGCTTTGAAGTTATTCAGGGTTGGTTGACTAATGATTGCGTTATATGCAAAAGATGTGTCCATGACCAGGTAGTTGACCTTTAGAGTTCTACACCGAGGAGTTTCTCCAAATGATGTTGATAGATTGATAGATCCTTCGAAAATGATTTTAGAGCTTTCAAAATTGACTAAAGGTTTATGGACAAGCTCGAATTTTAGTTGAACCATGTTCATTCTCTTCAAGGTTAATAAGAAAATAATGTTTACAGAGCCACCATTATCGACCAAGACCTTTCTAATGTCAAAATTGGCAATCTCAACATATGCCACCACAAGACAACCAAACTTGTAGTCAACTGCTTTGCTTTCAAGATGGGTGAGGTTAGTATTAGTGAAGGAAATTAGTTCCACACTGGATGGTAGTTGGAAGACTATTTCGACTAGAATGGATTTGGTAAATTCTAGTCTTCGTTGGTTCTGTCTTCTGATGGACTTCGAATCCCCCTAGTTGAAACCCTACAATCATGTCATAACACCTCGAAGGGGTAGATGGGGATCTTGGGCAGGTTTCGTTCCTTTGTCCTCCTTCCTCAAGCTAACTGACCTTTCTCTATAAAGAGTTTAGTCAGTTTTGCCCCTTTCCTGTCGTACATTCTCATTGAAAAATTTTTTGAGATAGTTTTATCAAATTAGCCTTTCAATCTCATCATGTAGGTTGAAACAATCTCTAGTGCCATGGCCTTTCTGTTTGTGAAAATGATAATATTTCTTGGATTTCCTCATAGATTCTATCTTAGCCAACTTCCTAAGTTTCTTCAGAAGGTTGTCATGCTAGATGGAGAACAACATCTTCTTTCTTGGGAGATTGAGAGGAGTATGGTCATGGAACCACTTGATAGGAGCTCGATGACTTTCTCTATGCTGTCGATCATCTTTCTCCTGAGCTTTCTTTTTATTGACCTCAAGGTTGCCATATTTGAGCTTGTTTATGTCTTCTTGAGTTATGTATATCTCTGCATGGTTAAGTAGCTCTTTCATTGATTGAGGTCATTTGTACACCAAAGTGTTGGAGGACTCTTGGTGCTAAAAGCCCAGGAAAAGCACATTAGTCAGAAATTCGATCCCTGTGTTGTCGATCTTAGCACTTCAGTGTTGAATCTAGTGAATCTATCAATCCTTGTTCATTCTGTTTGACTATGTGTGAGTGGGTATAGGGGAGCTTTGCCTTCCTTTTACTGGTGAATTGGTGCAAGAACTTATCACACAACTGATCATATGAATAGATCAACACTAACTTGAGCTTCATGAACTAGTCGAGTGCAATACCTTGGAAGGTGGTCACCAACATCTTCATACGATTATACTCATTATGCCTATGCAATTACATCATGTGCTCGAACTGAAGGAGGTGTTCATTAGGGTCGAACAAGTTGTCATATTTGGGAAATTCGATTCGACCTTAGCATCAATGATGATGTGCTTGTCATTGATCTCCTGGATGAATAGGGACTCTCCCTCATGACAAAATCTCCATATACCATCATGGCAGGGCTTCCTTTCAGTATTCCTCCTTGAGATTTCTTCTAATTGCCTGTTCAGCTATTAGACCTAGTGGGATATTTCTGCCATTCTTCTCGATTGACCTGGGACACATTTCTATTTAATTGAGTCCTCATGTGCTTGACCTTATCACATTGCTAGGCTGAAATAGGTCAAGCATAGTGATCTATGGAGTTTGCAACCTCTTCTTGGGGGGCTAGGCGTGTTTCTTCTCTTGGGAAACACCCTAGACTAAGTTTACGCCTAGAGGGAGCTATATAGATTCTGGTTAGTCAACCACAGTTCTCTTTAGGTGGTCTTTTTTGAGGTGTGTAGGTTGTGGAGTAGCAATGGCTACTAGTCCTAGCTAGGCAGCGTGCTGGCTCAAGATTGCTGAAAGTTGAGCAAAAATTTGGGCAAATATCTACTCGCTGATAAGTTGTATTAGTTGAGGCATGGCCAAGGTGACCACCTGATTAGATTGTGCACTAAACCCTAGTATATAGGGCTTTTGCAGAGGTCGAGGGGGAGGGATTGGGGACCTTCTATTCTTTTCTCGCTTGGAAATGGCTTGCCTAATGTTAACCATTTTTCAATTGCAGGCTTAAGTTTCCCACAAACAGTGCCAAATGATGAGGGAAAATTTGATTCGAGTGTTTGATGGGTTGAAATCTAACCAAATCAACCAAATGGTAGATCAAGAGATATGTTTGAGATATTCTTAGGGTTAAGTCCTGCAATTAATAGCAAACGTCAAGCTAGCCGAGATGCCCTTGGTTAAGGCACTCCGTTGCTTAAGTTAGTAAATTGAATAAATAATAGTGTAGTGGAGTGAAAGCTTAAGGCGATAATTGTGCATACCTTATTGAAGGCTAGAATAGGGTATTCAAGCCTTCTCATGTTGTATGATATGTCTTTGATGCCCACGTTGCGTAAGAAGAGCCATTGTTTTTGCTTGAGCATTTTCTAGTCTTATCCAGAGTGTGTACTATTTCAAATGATGTTGTCTCCAGCTACCTAGCACAAGGTGGCACACTGGTGGCACTCCCTAGCCTAAAATGGCTATAAAGGGTGGTACTATTGGTGGCTCATGCCATTAATATGGCAACACGGCACTTGGCAAGGGATTCAATGCGGTCGAAGGGCTTTCATCACTCCTTGACCGCTCTGGTCAAGATGGGCAATTTAGTAGGAATATTTCTTAGGATCTTGGTCACCAAGCTCATTCTGGTTGAAGCTACATCGTTTTGGTCAAAGGATTGAGGCCACCTAATGGAGGTTATCGACCATAGCCTAGTCGATTAGGAACATTAATATCCATCACAATAGGTGGGAATCCAGAGGTTGGGTGGTGGTCGAATGTCTGCTTGGTCCCAAAATGAGTTGGACTTAAGGGCAGTAGAGCTGCTTGGGGAGCATTAGATCAATTCTTGTCCTAGTTGAGTATTATTGGATTGAGTCTATTAGGCTATCTCATATTAGAGAGAGATAGACATAATGAAATAGAGAAAGAAGATATATAGGTTATTAAAAAATATATTTTAAAAATAAAATGAATATAATGTTATGTGAAAGTGTGTAAAATGTAATGTGTTTTATTTATAAAATAGTAAAAAAATAAAACCAAACATGCCCTTAGTGTTGGGAGTTGTAACTATACAATAAAGCTCCTTTGTACGTAAGTTAGTTACCAATTCTCTATATTACTATATGCCTTTATAATTTTTTTAATATATAAATTTTATTCAAGTTTAACTAGTGAATTTAATTAGCTACATAATATCTGTACTTCTGCTGTATTGAAGAAAAAATATGTACAAATAACGTGATATTCAGATAGTTTTTATGTGCTTGGGGAATGGGGAACGTGTGTAGCGATTGGCAGTTATTATAAAAAGAAAATGTATTTTGTATCTAGAGTGAAAATTATGACACCAAATTTCAAAGGGTATTGCTATTTGGATTCTAAAATTTGTTATTTGCACTTCATTTCAAAATTTTATATTAGGTTATTGATCAAACTATTCACTTACTTCTCAATTCCATTTATATTCATTTGTAAGACAAATATACCCTTTAATATAATAATTATCACTTTTAATTTTGTTACTCATGAAAATATTCAATTTCAACTTGTCTGACTTAATATAAATATCAATAGACTTGGTAAATAGATACCCATGGGTAATCCAAGAATGGATGATGACAGGTTGGGTAAATTTTCCCATAGGTAAAATTATTCATTTCTTATTGAATATGAGATAGTGTACTCATTACCCATGACTATGGATGATGGATAAACCATAGGTACCATTATTTTATTTTATTTATACACGAGGTTAATTAATATATAATTGTTAATTTATATAATATTATTCAAATATTACTTTAACAAAACTAAACAAAGGCTACAAATTTTAAATATTATATTGAACAAGAACTTAAAATATATCAAGTATTTTAGTTTGACAAGTGCAACTTCAATGTTTAAACATCTATCGATTTTATTTATATTACATCTCAAAGTTCAAATTTAAATCCTATTATATGTCAAAAGTTTTTTAAACTAAAAATTTAAATACCATGTAAACATTGTTGTTATCATAGAAAAAAGTGTTATATCTTCCAAATTATTTGTGAGAATTAAAGAAAAATTATATATATATATATATATATATGGGGTTGTTTATGGGTTACTAGTGGCAAGTGATTAGACAGTGGGAAAATTTACCCACATTTTATTAGGTGGAGAAAATGAGGTATATTATTCGTATGTTTTTGGGTACCTACGATATGGGTAATTATTTGTCAGGTCTAAATAAGGAGTAATACTCTTTTCTTCCTTTATTTCACCTTTTGATTGAAATAACTTACCCAGCAATCTTTATGAAGTAAAACAAGACCTATATTTGGAGTGTGAAAATACTTCTTTGTAATGATGCTATCATTTTCCAATTAAAGTTAATAGTCATGTCTTCAATGAAATGATTGAATTTAGAGATGGGATAATTTGTTGATTTTTATGTGCTCTATCAAGTTTAACATAAAATAAATCAAGGTTAGGAATGAACTAAGATTATATTTAATAGGACAAAAATAGTAAATTCAGAGCAAAATGGTTTAGCAATTTAAATTAAATGATATCTTGAAAACAAAGGGATACAATGACTAATTTTTATAGACTAAAAATCAATTAGAGTGCCAATGATAAACTTTAGAGTGTAAATAATAATACTTAAGTGTAAAAATACCAAACATGTCATTTTACTTATCTTGTACATTAAATAAACTTACATTTAAATAAACTTACATGTCCAAATAACCACCATATATTCAAAAACTTTTCTCATCACAAGATAAGCACAATATTTTAATGACTTTTGAATTTTTTTTATTTTAACTTAATAATGAACTATGAAATTTTTATTTTATGTGACTGTCATATTTATAATTATGCAAATTATAATTATATATTTTAAATACATTTTAATTTTTTATATGATAAATTTAATAATATGCACAAATAATATGTATTATTTAAATAAAAAATTATGCATATAAAAACTGCGTACAAACAATTGCTAGTTCTACTAAAATAACCCATCCAAACCTTCAGTTTCTACTATGTGAATCTAAAATAATTTCTATCTTCCAAAATTAACATTTCATCTTTAGAAAAGATACTTTAATACAACAGTACGTAATCAAAATTTTAATGCATTTTTTTTATCTTTATTAATCTTCAATAGACCTGGTCCTCTACTTGTGCAAATGCATTAAGATATATAATTGTTTGCCGTTTCTTTGGCTTTACATTTTATTCCAAATTTTCATTGGAATAAAAATTCTTTTTTGAATATGTATTTTAAAACTCTTGTACTTTATGTAAATGCAAAATTGATAGTGCTAGAATTGACTATAAAAATAATTTAACAAATTTATTAAAAATAGTATTAAACCAACAATTAATTAAGTAAGTAAAATGAACAGAGGCCCCAAAAGACAAGCCAACCCCATTAAAACAGGATAGAAAAATTCTAACATGTCTAAACCCACCAAAACTAAAAATTTGCAATGGATCTCCCAAAATGTCGGTCAAACTCAACTCAATGGACCCTTGAAAGGCGACCCGGGAGGGGCTGGAGCGAGCAATGTTATTTAAGGCAGCAACGTTGATCCCATCGCCGTGTTTTGGGCATATTCTTGGCACTGAGAACAACAAGGTTGCTGAGTTGCAAGGCATGCTAAAAGGCCTAGAATTATGCTGCCGAAACGGGTACAATAAAATTATGGCAGAGATAGACGCAACTTACATTGTCCAGCTGATCTCTAAGCATCAACTTGGCCCATCGTACATCGCAAAAATTCACTCCCTCATTGAAAGGATGCAAATAATGATAACACACATATATCGGAATGGAAACCAGGGTGCAGACTGGGTAGCTAACCTAACATGGTCGAGCAGAACTTCCCAAATCATGGATGGTAAAGATCATCACAGTGACATAATTGGCTAATAAGAATAGAAAAACATAATATTCCTTGTGTTAGTACCAAGTGAGAAAATGATTGTTAATGCTTTAGGATAGAATATATATACTTGCCCTTAGGATCATTGTAAATACTCTCTTGTAAACTCCTTTATTTGATTCATACTCATCCAAAGCCTAAACTAAGCCCTTATCGTTTTTCTTGAAAATGAAAGACGAGTTCACATAATAGATATAAAAGAAGTGAGTTAACACAAACTTTACCACCTACGTGATATTTATCGTTCATATACAAAAAAGTTTTAATGTGTTTTCTAACACATACATGTTTTAATCCCTAAATAAATTATGCGTAAATATGTAACAATTTTTAGTTTATAATATTGTCTTTATTTTTCATCAAAACCCTATTAATCTATTGTTTTTTTAGTTTTTTAATAATAAAAATCTTGAAAACACTTACCCGAAAACTTGATTTAGAGGTTGTTCAACAACTTGTTTCCAAAACTTCTTACAAGATCAAGATGTTTTTGGAGTTTATAAAATGTAAAGTCTTATGCTAAAAATAAATTGTTGAGCATTTGATGTATTTAATATCATTGAAAAAAATTGTTTGATAGACCAGCAGGGTAAAAGGAATAATGTGGTTTAACAAAAGCGATATATACATTTTCTGAACAAAATAAAACAACTTATAAGTTGTTTAAGAAATGGAGGGAAGTACTTTTCTATAAATATAAGCTTCAAATATTTTATTTTGCAAGCATAAAAGCTCACTTTATTAAAATTTTACCAAATAACTTTGTTAAAAACTTGTAATGTTTAATTTTTTGCAACTTGTAAGATTTTTAAATATTTATATGTATACTTTTGAATATAAAGAATAATCTAATCTCATAAAAGGCACCTTAATTGAGTGTTTGTAAACTTATTTTAAAACAATAATAATGGTAATCCATATTATGCATTATTGAAAATTTATTGCATTTTTTAGAAAGTTTATTCGACATTGGGTGAAGTTCCACTGAGAAAGTGGTCTCTTTACATGATGATACCAAAAACGTGTGGAGAAGTAAGAAGAACTGCAAGGCACCACTCAAACTATGTAACGACACTCACCACTTTAGGAATCCACCTAAGAGTTTAGAGTACAACAAGAAGATCTCTCTTTTTAGAAACAAGTTAAAGGCTCAAAATATGAGTTATATTCTTCAAAATAGTCTTCAAAAATACTTACAAGAGGTGGCCTTATAAGGTGTGGAACAACCCTCCAAGCATAGGATGACTTTCAAAGATACACTTATCATTACCAAGAAAACGTAAAAAATAATAAATTCAGTTGAGAAATATTAAATAAAAGCATAAAGGATTCAATAACCAAAAATAAAAAATAAAAAGAACCATTAATATAGGTCTGAAACTGAGTGCCCCTTGATATTCCCAAAGTTGTTGTAATAGCACAACAATCTTGTAGTTCTCAAGTATTCCATCATAACTCTCTATGTAAAAATGCTTTTCAAGAATCATTTAATGTGTTAGAAACTACACACCCATGGTTTTCCAATAGTATATGGATCACCACCTAGTTCATCCTAATGAAAACAATTTATTCTGAGAAGTTGACTTAAAATCTATCACAACATCCTGAAAAAGATTTCCAAGTACACCCATTGATATAAAATCCTTAAGCATGATTTTCTTACGAAAATGGTTATTTTTCTCACTAAGACTCATATCTCCATCCCACACTCCATCTTGAATTATTCAATATCATTCTCAATTGGCATCATCTTTTTCAAATTGAGCTTAAAGATCAATTCAACTTTGAGTGCATAAAAATCCTGCATATGTAGGCTCTTCATTAAGAAATTTTTTAAAGCGATGTCCTATGGTGCAAGCTCAAGGATTAGAGTGGTGGACTATGATGGCAACATATAAAAATGAAAGTGTACTTGCCATAAATTTGAGACTTTGGGTATATTATGGAAACATGTTCTAAGGTGGTTTACCCAAGTAAGCCAATGGATTATACCTAAGATGTATATAAAAGGCAATGGACCATGATGACAAAAGATGGGCTATATAATACATCAAGCAGGAATGAGAGTAAGAGAGGTGATTGTATTTATGTATTAGAAATGGCATCTATGAATTATAGAACAAAATCAATAAAAGATCTTGCTATGCAAGGTAAAGCCTATGTGGAGGCTAGGGACATCTTGACATATTCTTTTTAAAGTGCAAGGGAGAAAATTAAAACTTTGACCTTGAGTATGAATTTTGATAATATAGGTGCTTGTGGTGACTTGTCTAAGGACAAGCTAGGCACAAAGGTATTGAAATGCTTGTATGTGATTCCCTTATTGTTCAATCAAGAAAAATCACCAACATCCACAAGTGACATTGGGATGATAAAATCAACAAAGGAAAAGGTAAGGCTGAAATTTTGAGTATATTTAGAAATTTTCATTTTTCTTTTAAAATAAACTTATTATTGCATTTGGTTGTCTATAATTTGAAATTTATTGAAACATATGATAGTTAAGTTTTATACTATACTAGGATTTTCTTAGTGTGTGTGATGTTGATTGAAAATAGAGTTAAAAACCTTTTGGAAGTCTGTGAAGTTCAAAACATTCTTACTCTAAAAGGCATTACGTAAAGTTAGAGTTTTGAATTTTTTGTGAATAATTTTGTTTATGTTTTCTGACTTTGGAAGTTGGTACACAATACATACAATGATGAAGTGCTTTTGGAGGGCTTTGGCCCATTTGGGTCGTTAGGTGTCCATTTTGATAGGCTTAATTAATTGCAGTAACTAACCTTTTACTTTAGTTGTTATCTATTTAACTAGACCCTTTTATTTATTTTTTACTTTTTTATCTTATGATCTTAAGTTGCCACATCATCAAGCCCACTACTTTCAATTTAAAAATTTATTTTCATATTGAAAGTATATAATAATGTGAATTTTAATTTTACCTTACCTGATTTAATTAATTTCATTAAATTTTGATAACATATTTTATAATCTTTATAGCAGGAATTTTGAGTAATATGACTATTTATGAAGTCAAAGAACTATGGGTCTCATTATCTTGTTGTTTCTAGGAAATGTTATGCTAGGAACTTTAATAATCTAAAGAATTAGACAAATTGTGGGACGTGTGTATGTTCAGGGAGTTAGCTTTGTTAATAATATGAGAGGAACCCTCAACTTAAATCTTTTTCCTTTACCTCACTTTATTTCATTGCTATTTTTTCACTCCTTAGAGTCAATAAAGGTTTTCGTTTTCTTGAGATACATCATGTTAAGAGTAAGTCATGTCCAATCTTGAGAGTAAGATGTCAAGTAGTGGAACCAAGTCCAAGTTAGAGTTTAACACAAAGTTGGAGTTAAAATCTATAAGTGCAATAGAGACAAAAGCTGGAGTGCCGCCATCAAGGTAAGTTGATCAGCTACTTAGTTGGTCACTAGGTGCTCGCATGAAATGTCGGCACTCACATGGCATCATCAGTGTAGGCAGCTACCACAGCCAAAGTTGCTCTAGATGGTTAAGGTCATGTTAGAATTGTCCAAGTTTGTTGCGATCATACTCCTTGTAGTGTCACTAGATTTTTTGAGTTTGTGAGCCCATCTTTAGCCATATTATCTAATTCAACTTTAGTTCATGTAGTTGTGCCTAAAAATGTCACGATTCAGTCTTTGGTTTCTAAGTTGTCCATTTAATTTAAGTTTGATTATGAGTCATGAAAAGCTAATTCTTCTTAAGAGGGTGGGTCTAAGGACGCTCCTATTTTTGTTGTTAGTTTTACCATCATTGCTGATAAATCGTATTTACTTTCATCGGGGGAGTTAAGATTTTAAGGTATAGAATTTGCACCCTTAAGGAATATAAGTTTGTCTTTCTTTGTTAAAGGATAACATTGTGTCACCTCTATTAAGGCACTTTACTGTACTTAGTAGCCACCTAACCCCTTATTGTTCAAAATAATTAGAAGTTACAAAATGTGTTTGAGTAAATTTGCTCCGAATGCCTTTATATATTTCGTAGGATTTCACTAATGCTTAAGGGAATTAGGTCTTCATACTTTTCTAGATAGCTTAAACTCTTTCTGAGGGGTACAGAAGATACTGAATAAGTCTTTCTTCCATATCTTCTCTAAGATGAGTTGGAAGATTTTGAGCAACTTACCTACTTCAAGAGGGATATAGAAAAATAGGTTCATTTTTGTGTAAGATGTAGGTGAGGAGGTTTTCCATGTATGGAGTAGCTCATTGGCATTAGTGCATTTGGGTAAAGTTCATCATAAACTTCATCAGTATTTTGAGGAAGCATGATTATTCACCTCTCCTTTTGACGTCACCTATATATTTCTCGAGTGTACTTAGTTTATTTTATAATTATTGCTCTACTTATACACTTGTTGCTATATTTTTGTATTCTTCTTTGTATTTGATTTTCTTTTAGCTGATTATCTATTAGAATGTTGATCTTAATTCAATTTTCATGTTCTTAGCAAATGGGGATACTAACTTGGCTAAGATCTAAGCTTAGAAGGCAAATTGATGTTCTCAACAATTTCGAGCCCCTACAACACAGTCAAGTGAGGCTCATGCTATGTCTTCTTCATCAGCACCTCGATTAAGGATAGGTGATGGTTCTAAGTAGGTGATTCCAAAAGCAACTGAAAAGCGACTTGGGGATTAATAGTAGTAACTACTAGTCTAAATTTCTCTTCCCTTTTCCATAGTAGTGTGGGTAAGGGATTATTGCACCATGGTCTATGCTGGAGCTACAATATTGACTCACATTATGAGATTGATAAGACTATTTTTAGCATTAATAGTTTGTGCAGTGAAGTGAGCGAGTATGATAAGGAGAAGTGAAAGATATTTTCAACTTTCCAGTTGACTTATCTTGTTGTTGGAGACTTTGTTTGGGTATGCATTTATCATTTTACTTAGTTTATTATGTTTGCATACTATCTTCATAGTTGCACTTAATTAATTGATCATTCTACTTATTATTTTCGGTAGAGGATAATAATTTCACTATACAAATGCCTCATCTAGAAAGGACTATGATGGTGATAGATTAACTTAAGAAAGATGTTGCAGGGCTCAATATGTAGTAATCATGGAGGAAGAAAGAGTACAATAAGTTGCTGAAGGAGAATGAAAGCTAAATGCGCGATATGTGAAGAAGGCAAAGATTAAGAGAAAAGTTTTGAAGCTCCTACCAAGAAGGCGCTTTTCACTACTATGTGCAAAGGGGCAGTGAAAGAGTTCAAAGGTTCTAATGTGTTCTTCAAGGCAGTTGAGGCAGAGGCCATAGTAATTTTAAGCAGACTATATAGGATTGTCATCACGTGCTCAATAAGACTAGGCAATATTCTGCAGAGCATTTTTTACTGTTTGTCCTAATATTCTAGTGTACTTTTCTACCAAAGTATTTCATGGAGCTCTAAAGGTTGGTGTTGATGCTATGGTAGAGGATTCAATAGATGCAGCCTCGTAAGAGTAGAGGCCTTAAATTAGGAGTTTTGCTTAGTTTTCTCTTTTCCTTTAAGGACTATTTTGCTTTATTGCTTTCGCATAAGTAGTATGATGGCTAGCTTTAATTTTTTCAAACATTGCAAAACATTCTTACACGTTTTGATATTGTTGAACTATGCTCCTTTTTTATGGAAGTTTGAATGATTTGATGCTTTTATAAATACATAGCAATTTTTAGGGATCTTACCAGAGTTGTTTGCTATTAGAGATCGACTCCCTTGGTAGTGTTGCTAGAGTGGTTCTAGCTATCATTGTACATCCCCTTAGGAATGCAAACATGGTTGTTTTCTTACCATGTCTCTCCTAGTGGATTTGTCAGGGGCTTTAATGCACATGCTATGTATCCCTTAAAGGGTTTGCTATGGGCTTTGAAGCATGTGCCACATACTGCCTAGGGGATTTTGTAACATACCATTTTTTCTCATAAGTATTTTCTCTTCAAATTAAATTATTAAGTCATTTGATACCTATCAAAAATCAAATCTTAAAATTTTGTGCCTAGTAAATAGATTATGTAATAAAATTATCATTTTTGGTTGGTTTAATAGCATTTTATATTTTATAGATTAATCAATTTGGCTTTAAAAATTTGCTAAATACATATACACCATGAATTTAGCCCCACATATATATACACCTAATAATAAACCATAAATGCATACCTCCTGAATTACCTCTATTTAGTTATATATGTTTAATATATCATGATATAAAGATTAGGGGGTTCTCTTTATTTATTTTATTATCTTAGGGACAACTCAAAGTAGAATAAAAACAAGAGGACGCTTCAAATAAATAAAAGAACCGCTACCTCTATAAATAGAGGACCAAACTAATGTTTAATTCCATAAATTAACTGTCCTTCACTCCTAAATTCTGCATATTGTAAAATTCAGCTTCCTAAACCCCTATTCTTCATCCTCAACCATCAAGACACCATAGCCAAACTTTTCTCTACTCACAAAGATCAAATTTCTTAAAAGAGTCTTAGAGATTCATAGCTTCAAAGCCTTTAAAAGTTCCACCAAAATAGGGAGAAAAATTTGGCAACTAGTAGAGATTTTGGCCAACTTTAAAATTTGGAAATCTAAAAATAACCCTTTCAACCATACGGTGATATATTACTATGATAGGATAAAAGTCTAGAAATTCTACCGCAATTAGGCTAAATTGTGCAAAATTTAACACTGCTACACGAAGGCAAAAACTGGTCAGACAGAAGGAGGTTTTTTTTTCCTTATAAATGGAGCATCAACCATCCAAATTACAAAAACTAGATGGAAAGCTCTTAGAATGTAGGTAGAGTTAGACACAAGAATCACTAGAATTTATGTTGAATTCTAGTTGAAAAAGTGAAAAAAGTATAACTTACTGCTAAAACGCGCCATAAATTAGAGCCCAAGTTTGAACAAGTGTGCAGGAAGATCGAATCATTCGATTGTCAAGTTAAAGCTATCATTAGACAATTCATTAAGTTCTAGTAGATTTTGAGGTGAAAATCATCATTAAATTGTCTTAGATTTGGTTAAATTCCATTTTGATTAAAATTGTCAGGCTATCAAGGTGGAAATTGTAGGTTCTAGAATGAAGTATTTGCAAATATCTTATGAAGATAATGTTGGAATAGTGCCTATAAGACAATGAGATTAGCCTTGTAAACTATTTCACTCATGGTATAATCTTGATTGAATGATACTTTTTATATGGCCATCTTCATCTTATGCTCTTGATTTACTTCACTAGCATTTAGCTAAAGCCCTTAGTTCACACAAGATTATAGAATTTGGTCATGCACTAGATGGTGATCATGGAATAAGTCTCACATGGTCGTGATCTTAAATTTTCCAAGTCATAGGATTTTATGAGACAGGGCATCTAATATTCGAATAGACTTGCACTAATGATGCATAAATCCAAAGGTTGGAGATTGTTTCATTTCATGAGCAACTATATAAGATACGGGTGCATATTAGTGGGTGCTTGTTAAAGAACAAGGCACTAAAGATCCACCGAAGAATCCACTAGATAGTTGTAGTGGCAAATCAGTAGTAGCTAGTTCTTCTGCTTATGCTAATGCATATTATTAGTCCTCTAACTTGAGGGTCCATGGTAACCTTGTGTCCAATCCTCATACTTTGACTCTTTCTAGACCACCTAGCAGGTCTTTTGGATAGAGATTGACTATGAGCTACTTGGCATGGAGGTTTGTGAGATCCAAAATGGAATCCAACTCCTCAGCTTTGTGAAGGCTGAGTGTATCTCCTATGTGTTCTATTATAATTGATACCAAGAAATCCTTATGCAAGGTGATGTGACATTTGGCAAGTTGTTTTCAAAGATGAGGTCACAAAGGGAATCAAACATTAAGAATAGAAATATAGTATTGAGGCTATTAGGGAGCCGACTAATATCTTACCTTAGGCCTCTTTTGGGAGATAAAAGATGAAAGGACTGTATTTACATGGTATGCGCAATGCTAGAATAGTTCTTTAAGAACATTCATTTTGGCCAATTAGTTGGGCTCCATGGGCTTGAGGTTGGACATTGACCATGGACATTGGGTACACTTTAATTAATGAGATTAATTGAATTGAGTCATTTAGTTTAAAGGAGTTTAAACTAAAGTGAATATTTGATATTCCAAAAGTCATAAGGAGTTGTGAGCCCTTGTCCAATGAATGGTAGAACCTAATGGGTCACACATAAAAGCCAATGACACGGTCTATTGAAGAAAGGAGAATTTTCTAAGAGTTGAAAATTTCATGACTGATTTTTAGACGAAACGAAATTGTAGTTATTTTGGCTTGATCAATGTAATTATTAATTTGGTCAAATTAATTTAAGATTTAAATTAAGATCAATTAATTAAAGATTAATTAATTGATGTCACATGACTATCAATAAGTCAAAATTAATTTAAAGGTTGAATTAATTTTGACTAGCTTAAAATGTTAAGCGTTTTGACTTAAAAGTTAAGTCAAATAATTATTAATTAAATTAAAATATTTAATTTAATTAAGTTGGAGAGATAATTTTTGGGAGAATTATTAAATGAAGAGTTCATTTAATAAGAATTAGAATTTAATTGCAAAATATTTCATTAGATGAAATTTGTGCTTCAATTAAATTCACTAATCACAAAGATAGTGACCACCTAATTAAGGGACACTTGGCATCACCTCCTTGTGGGAGATGTGTGACCACTCCTATACATGGATATGGTAGTGTGGCTGAGCATATTTTGTATGAAATTCTCCTAACAATATTGTGTAGTGGGAATCTACGTTGTTGGTCTCCCATCACTCTTTCGTTCTCCCCCCTCCTTCCACCACAATATTCTTAGCCTTCCTACCCTCATTCTATACATATTTTTCAGCCTTTCTGTAGAGAATTGGCCATTGATTTGGTGTGTGGATGTTTGCATTAGAGACAACCTAATTTGGTTGCTTTTCACTCTTAACTGGAGCTATTTCTGGTAGCTAGTTTTTGCCTCTACTTCGAGTACCTCTAGAGATCTAATCAGCCTAAAATTTGGATTTTAGAATATTCAAAGGGTTTAGTAGTTCTAGTTAAAATTTTAGCCCAAACGGAGAACGCCATCCAAGGAAAAAATGGTGGTGATTTTGCTACGCTAGTGTAGAGCCCATTTGACAGTAAGGAAGAATTTGACTCTTGCTCTTCATTTTTTGCCATCACCAAGGTATTTTCCCTATCCAAATATGAATTTCATGCATGTTTTGATTCTTGCGGTGTTTGTGTGGACTAGTTTTTTCAGTTCCTGTGAAAATATTTTGCCCCTAGTGCCACACAAATCTACAAATAATGACTTAATATTTGTTTCGCTAGATAAGGATGGATTATGGATAATCAAATTGTAGGATGAGTTGAATACTTGGAACTTGAATTTGGTAGATAGTGGGATTGTTGAATATGGTTACTGAAACAGTATGATCAATTGAGTATGCTAGAAATTAGAAAATTAAGAATATATTTTATTCGTTTGGGAATTAATCTGAATAAATATAATGAAAAAAATAGTTATTTTTGTATATATGTGCTCAAAGTTATAATATAACTAACAACTTGCATATTAGATTGTTAGGAGAATAATTTCTACATTCATAAATACTTTGAGTATATAAAATAACACTAGTAGTTAAATCAAAAATTTAAATTGATATCAAATATGAGGTATCCAAATTAAATAGATTCGTAAATTCTTCATTATACACTTCTTATTAAAGAACATTTGATGAAGACTAAGTCTTAATAATTTAGATGACTAAGCTTGCAAGTTTAATGGAGATCCCGGTTAAAAGAGTTGATGAGGTCTTTGTTCCCTTGTTAATTCATTTTTTTTCTATCTCATATTTATTTCTTTTAAGTTTGTACTTATTTCATATTTTCTTGAATACTTGGACTAATTGTTGATCAGGCAAGATGCTTACTCCCATGTGAACTCTCATTCAGTTACACGATAAGTATTCCTTGAAATTGGTAGGAGTTTGTGAGGTGTTTCTTCCCTTGTTAGCCATTATTTTTTCTTTTATAATTATTTCTTGAAACTATTTAGTCAATTTTTATTACTTGGAATGCCTTGCTTATTGTTATGGTAGGATTCTCTAATTTTTTATAGTCATAATTACAAGCAACTCTACTTTTGCTACCTATTATAATAAAATCGTTCTCTTTGCATTCTTATCTATCTCTCACCTTTGGATTAATGACAATTATTGGATTTTTTGGTAAGTTTGAACTCGATTGAAATTTCAAATCTTATGAAATTTTATTCCTCCTTGTTCGATCAAGAAATCATGTCATTAATAATAACTACATCGTTTAATTCCTTCTAGTTATAACTATGTTACTCAAATAAGTATGAATCCCATATATAGGATGTTCTCAAAACAAAAACTTAAATTATTTGTTAAAAAAATAAGAAGAATATTTTTATATAAAAAAATCCCTTACTAAAAATGTTTATAATTTGAAAAGGTTAATGTTTCCTAAATTTTATAAATCTTCTCATTCTTACTTATTGAATTGGGAGCTAAGTGCCATGCTTGCTAACAAGGGGTGTGCCATAGAAGCTACCTCTAGAATCTTGAGGTTGATACCTTTGGCTATATTTAATTCTTTCTTGACCCTTTTGAATATCTTATTCAGTCATTAATGTAAAGTATATACCAGCCAAAGTAAAGTGCCACACTTCTTGAAAGTGTATGTGTAGTGAGAGCCACTTTTTGATTTTATCATCGTTGGCACATTAGGATTTCAGTACTAGACATCTTTCAACTGCATTTTTGTACCTTAAACAACAAATCCTATTTTATTCTTCACAAAATGAAGTGTAAGGATCTATGCCATTTGCATTGATAAGGTGTGTGTGGTGGGGGCACCTCTAGAATCCTGTACACTTGAATTTGAACATGAAGATTTTTAAGTTTTCTTTGTTTGTATAGGACAATGATGGAGTTATATGAAAGGTTTGATATGATTATGATTTTTCTAATTCGACATTCTCATAAGTAATTTAATCAAATCATCTCTTGATTTATGTGAAACTTTAATATATTTCAAATATATATATATATATATATGCATATGACTTGTAAAGCATTTATTATAAGATCTTGAGATACAAAGCAAGCCACCCTAAAATATTCTTATCTTATTCATTGCATATTTCTCACTTTACTAGCTTGCACTATAGAATACACTCTATACAAGTAACTCTCTCCAATTTTCCTCACTGAATCATTTAGACTCACCCCCATCACTTTTTACACAGATGAAGTTGGAATAATCAAACCAAAAAGAGAAACTTGGCATTAGAGTAAGAAAAAATTATCTTTTGTTTAAGTCCAAATGTACCCAAACTGATAGGTTTATGTATGTACACAGTGAGACTTATAATTATTGCAGCATTAATGTTATACTATAGGTATCAATATATGTATACACTCATCGATAACTAAAGATAAGTTTAAGCTAATGTACAAATAATATAAATATATAAGTTGTTTCATTTTAATATGATTTGTAATTTTTTTTATTATGTTAATTTGCAGTTAGCATTAACTCTTGAAAAGAATATCTCCTGAAAAGGTTAGTGTCATGATGTGGTGGCTTTGAGGCCTCCAAGATAGCACATGTAGTAGCATTAGAACCTATAGGCTAAAAATAAATAAATATATATAAAATAGAAATGGAAGAAAACAAATAGGAATTTATTAAGATTTGAGTTATGTCGAGACACGATCATTTCATATTATTGATAAAAATTTATTTTGATTAATATATATATCTTTGCTAACTTATTATATGATTGGTGCTCTTGACAGATGGAGCAATCTAGGGGCAGGCAAGTTGATTGGGCATGTTAGTGAGCATGTTGTTAGGAAATTTGATAGGCATGCCAATAGAGATACAGGAATAGTGATATTAAGAGATTGACTAGATATCTTTTATACAAGAGTAGACCCTCCCAACCAACCCTATGCTCTTAATCAGTCCTGGAATGTATGTTACATTAACTTCATAATCTATCGTCTATGTGACGATCATAATCCATGATCGTGTCATACAACTTGTGACCAGCTTGAGATAATTTGTGATCAATAGGCTAGTGATATTCTAGATGTGTATTTGCAAGTAAAGGAGTTCTAGACTAAGGTTAAGAGATGAGGGCTTTTATTTCAAGGACCTCAAACTCAATTTCAGAAGCAACTTCATAAGACAGGACAGAAGAAGGATGCAAAGAAATTAAAGCAACATAGTGTTGTCTTGAGTTGAAGCGATGAGGACATTTAGAGGTACATGGTGAGATTGGTTTGATTTTATAGAGAGCAAATGAGAGATATTAGTTTTAGAGCTCAAGCACTTGATAGGAGTGTTCGAGATCTTATTAGGCTAAGAGAGGGCTTATTGATTGTTGGTTGGGATGTGAGCATAGATAAATACTAGAGATAGGATCTTGTAGATCAACTGAGATAGGCTAGAGGGCATTTCATAACTTGTTTGAGAATGCAAGTTTGGAAGAAGAGAACAAGGATTTGGAGAAAGACCTTGAGGAGATTCCCCTCAGGGGAACTTATGAATCCATTAGTACTAATTCTTTTTTCTAATAGTTTACCCACATTTTGGTATTTATATATTTGAATATAGCACTATAGTATCATGCATAGCAAGATTGATTAGCTAAAAAAATTGGAATGTAATACTTTTGTACAAAACATGGGTAATATTAGTCACCTGATCCTATAACTTATGTTTACGCCTACATTTGTGCATCATGAACATACTTTTGTGACATGAGCTTTGATTATGATATTGAACATTAACAAAAATAAATATATATATATATATATATATGTGGGATGATGTTTCCTATATTTAAGCTAGTGTCCATAAAATGGAGCAAATTGTTGATAACCAACCCCAAGAGGAACCTTTGGGCAATAATTCAAAATATCAAGGAGTGAAAATATTAAATGCTGCTACGATAGATGAAGAAATTATGTTCATGTTCCAATTTGAGCAACAATACATGTAAGTCTACCAAAATCCACAACCTCAACTCAGGTAAACTATTTAAGGACCCATGCAAATTGATGAAGATTAGGCAATTGAAAAATTCTTCCCAAAATTTTTAAGTGAACCAGATGATTGAAAAGCTAAAGCCTAGATCAAGGAAACACAATAAATATTCAGAGTATTGAAATATTCAGACTCTTAAAAGATTGCTTATGGAACATATCAATTTGAAAGTGTAGCTTCTTAGTAGTGGTGAATGACAGACCTTAATTGGAATATTGAGGAAACTCAAAAACCTGGGAAAACGTTTTGGTAGAATTTGGGGGAAAGTTCATCTTTCTAATTTAAAGAGAGCAAAGAGAGAATGAGTTCACGAATCTTGTTCAAGATACCATGAATGTTTCTTGATATGAGGCTACTTGAATGACAAAGAAAGAAAAGTTAAGAAGCTTATGGGAGGATTAAAACACAATATTTATTGGCTATCTTTCTTTGTTGATGAAACAAGCTGTGTTAAAATAGTAGAGCATGCTATGCAAGTTGAAGCTGGTATATTGAAACTTGAAGCAATGAGGAGAACAACCAAGCGAATTCTACCCCTCCATTCCATAGGCCCCAAGGGCCACTCAGGAGAAAGGATACAAAATTATTAGAGATAATATAAGAAAGTACTTCAATACCTCACAATTCTACTCAATCTATGGGTAAACCTAAAATAATTTATAACTTTTGTAGACGGCATGGGCATACAAAAGAAAAATGTATGCATGAGAATGGGACATGTTACCTATGTGGAAGCGACCAAATTTATATGATGCAAGAACTCTTAGTATGAAACTATTGCATTGGCATCTATTGCTTGGCTAGATAGAATTGTCATAACCTTTTTCCTTAATCTAATGGCAGGCTAATAATTTGTGGTAGGGCTTATGCTATTAAAATAGAAGAGGCTCTAAATCCTCTTGTTATGGTGGAAGTAACATTAAACTTGCTAGAAAATTGTTAAAGCATTATTTGATCCTAATGCTATGCATTCATTTGTCTACATCATTCACTCTTGATCTCATGCTACCATTCAATAAAATGCCTTATCTATTTGAAGTTAGTCTACCTATGGGCATGTATGTGATGACTGATTTATTATACAAAAATTGTAAGATTGCAATTAATGAAAGGATATACCTCGCAAACTTGATCCAGATCTCAATAAATAAGTGTGATATATTTTTATGAATGGACTGGTTATATAATCATCATGTTAGGATATATCATACAATCGTCTTAGAAATGAATAAGAATATGACAGAAGCCAAACAAAACCTCCTAATAAGTTTTGTTATAAAGGTTAATAAATTGTTGATACAAGGTTGTGAAGGTTTCCTAGCCTACATAATCAACAAGCCCAAAGACAAGGATAAAATTGAAAAAATTATTAGGGTAAAAGGTTTTTCCAAAGAATTTTCATAAAGGTTGGGATCATTACCACTACATAGAAAATTGTATTTGTAACTGAAATAATACCAAGAACTACATTGATATCAAAAACACCATATCGAGTGGCACCTATGGAATTGGTGGAACAAAAAGCTCAATTACAAGTGCTTTTGGATTTAAGATTCATTTGGCCTAGCATATCCCCATAGGGAGCCCTGATTCTATTCGTTAAGAAGAAAGATGATACATTAAGGATGTGCATTGATTACAGGGGATTGAATAGTGTTACCATCAAGAACAAGTACTCTTTGCCACATATTGATGAGCTATTTGACCAACTAGAAAGGTGAAGAGTGTTCCCTAAATTTGATCTCAAGCAAGGATAATATTACTTAAAAATTAGAGAATAAAATGCACTGAACTTAACTTCTGGGCATTATGAATTTCTAGTGATGCTTGTTAAATACACTAGCTATGGGCAAGTATATTATCAATTAAAAATTAGAGATTCAGATGTTCCTAAAAATGCACTAAACTCATGTTATAGGCACTATGAATTTCTAGTGACACCTATTGGACGCACCAAATGTATTCATAGATTTAATGCATTAAGTATTTTAGTCATACCTAGATAAGTTTGTGGCAATATTTGTTGATGATATCTTGATTTGCTCTAAGATTAGAGATAAACACAAGCACCATTGAAGAATTATGTTATAGACACTACAATAGCATGCTAAGTTCAGTAAATGTGAATTTTAATTAACTTAAGTGGCTTTTTTAGGTCATATAGTATCTAAGAATAGTTTAGCAGTGGATACAGGTAAAATTGAAGTTGTAGTTAATTGGAAAAGACTAGAATATGTTAGAGAAGTTTAAAATTTCTTAGGACTAGTAGGCTACTACCAAAAATTCATAAAGGATTTCTCTAGGATTGCCATACCCTTAAATTAACTCACACAAAAAGTACACCTATTTAAGTGGGAAGAAGTATATGAGCAAAGTTTTATGGAATTGAAGGAAAAACTGACAACAACACTATATTAGCACTGCTATCAGGAGTAAAAAGTTTTGTAGTACATACAAAAGCATCTAAAGAGGGTTTAGGATGTGTTTTAATTCAGAATGGAAGGGTAATTACATATGCCTCAAGAAAGCTAAAACCTTATTGATAAAATTACCTTACTCATGACTTGGAGTAGGCAGCAATCATATCAGCACTTGCCAAATGGAGACACTATCTCTATGGTACAACATTTGAAATTTTAACAGACCATCAAAGTTTAAAGTATCGCTTCAATCATAAGGTGTTTAAAATGACACAAAATTTCTTACCATTCAGGAAAAGCTAATGTGGTTGCCAGCGCCTTGAGCATAAAAGCTAAGTTGACTTAAATAAAGATGAGGACTTAAATAAAGGACTTCACTTATCTCAAGTTTGAATTAAAGCTATAGCTATTGGACTAATGAATAAGCCTAAATTTTTCTAGAAGATCAAAGAGGCAAAAGGGGAAGATGATGAAGTCATAAAGCTTAAAAAATCTATTGGCGAAACAACATATTCAAAATTTGGCATTGACCATGGAGTAATAAGATTTGTTGGAAAAATTTATATCCCGAAATCTATGTCAGAAGAAATAATGAATGAAACACACAAGTCAAAGCACAGAATCTATCCACAAAGTACCAAGATGAATAATGACCTTAAAAGGCATTTTTGGTAGAATGGGATGAAATCAAATATTGCTAGTTATGTAAAGAAGTGCCTAGTATGTCAACAAGTTAAGGCTTGATATATAGGCTAGTAGGACTTTACAACCTCTCCCTATACCTAAATGGAAATAGAAAATATTGATCGTGGATTTTTCCTTAAAACTACCAAAGGTATGAAAAGGATTTGAGGGATTTAGATAATTTTAGATCAATTAACAAAATATGCACATTTTTTGCCCATCAAAGCTAATTACCCAATAGAAACCTTGGCAAATTTGTGTAATAAGGAAATCATTTGATTTCATGGTATTCCTATCAGCATTATTTTCAATAAAGGCCCAAAGTTTACATCAAGATTGTGGCAAGACGATTTTTAGGGATGAAGCTCAATTTTAGTACTGTCTCTTATCCCTAATCAAATGGGGAATCTAAGAGAATGATCTGAATAATAAAAGATATGTTGAGAGCTGATGTAATGAATCAAAATGGAATCATGACCAGTATTAAAAGAAATATTTTTTTTTGGCTTTTGTTTTCAAACATTCATCTTTATCTAGCGGTGTCATCTCATGGGATGTGAGAAATCCAATCAATTCACCCATGATTATCCTACTAAGATCATGAGCTTTCTGAAGAGCAGTAACTTTGGCATCCATTCCTTGGAAAGCAATCTAAGAATCTTAATGGCTAACTCATCCTCATTTATAGTTCAACTGAGAGTGAACATAGAATTTATAATTTTCATGAAATGTATGTATATCTTACTTATAGTCTCATCAAGTTTCATCTGTAATATCTTATACTAGTAAATGAGAAAAGCAATCCTCTCTTGTTGAACCTTACTGGTACCTTCGTGGGTCACTTGCAACATATCCCACATTTGCTTTGTTGTAGCACATATACTAACTTGATTGTGCTCCTCTTCAGTTAGAGCACACAACATAATATTTTCAACCCTTACATTGATTAAGATAGCCTTTTTATCATCATTGGTAAGCTCTGATCATTGTGCGATTACCTTTTTGCAAAGACATGAAAAGTGTTAGTGGCCATAGGATCTTTTACTTTGGTAGTTGCACCATAATATAGAGACCTAATGCTCTAATGCTAATTGAGAGTGAATATAAGCCCAAGAAGGGGGCAAATTAAGCCTATGGGATTTCAATGCAGCAAAAATTTATCACTCAAAATGCTTTTTCACCTTGCAAAATAATTTATATATTTTGCAAAAAAAAAATTTAATTATTAATTGGAATTTATAAATATCAATTAAACTACCAATCGACTAGTGATAAATAAAGCAGTAAAATAGAAGTAAAATGATACTAGTACTTATAGAGGTTTCGCAAGCCTACTCCTCTACCTAAGTTTTCACCTTAAATTTTGAACCTATCAAATCAATTAAGAAAATATGTACAGAAATTTGACAAAGTAAAAGTAAGAGGATTAGAAACACCCTAGCAGGGTGAAAACCAGCTCTTCACAAAGAGCTAAACTGGAATCTCAGACAAGATAAGGCCAATTCCAAAGTATTGCAAAATTAATTGCTTTATTAACAAGCCTAAGGGAATTTCTGCTAGATTCACTTGCACAACCTCTGTAGATCGAAGCATGAATTGTTGCCACTTCGTATGGCAAGCTCTAGACTCTCTTTTCAGACTGGAACCCAAAATATTGTAGAAGATGCCACATAATACCGCCTTACTGGTTTTTTTTACCTAGAGATCTTTAGAGCAACCAAGCATCAATTTGTTCTCTTCATGAGGTCTCTCCAGAGCAAATACGACTTTAGTCCCTTTTGACAACTAGAACCTTCCAAACATAAAATGCCTTGTCTTCATCTCCCTAGGGTCCGTCAAAGGCAAGGTCCCCTTAACCTTCTTCACCATAAGGTCTCTTGAAAACACAAGTAAAGCAAGGAATTAGCAGCACTTAAGCACAAAATAGGTATGAGAGCATCATACAACTCCTCAAGACACTTAACAAAGATTTTTTTCCCAACTAAGTGATTCACGCTTGTTGTTGCTTAATATTCTCTTATTTATAAGCTCATGTCCAACGACTATAAAGCTTTAATTAGGTAAGTGTCCATTGGAATCAAATAAGGAAACAACATATTATGGTAAACATGCATTAGCACCATAAATTGCATATATGTCAATAATTACATTGAGAAAGATTGCTTTCCTAATATCATAAAGATGTGCATCAGGCTAGAATCTTGAAGAAATCTTTTAATTATGGAAAGTAAATTTCAGTGCATAAACAAATTCCAGCAGGTAATACAGAAAGATATTTCAACACATAACGTTAGGATTGTAATTTTGTCATAACCAAAACTTATGTAAATCATCAAAGAGTTAACATGTTATATAATTCATTTTGCTATTTTTTATTATTTTATATTTAGATCTACATTATATTACTTATGAATTATTATGTTTATATATTTATATTTTTAATCTTATTAATGGTTCCAACCCAATTAGTTGTTCTAATTGATCCATATGATTAAGAGGATTATTTTTTTTACAACTTAATTATATATTCTACTAACATTTGAACTCCAACTTAAACAAAGATCACCTAGTCCGCCAAAAGGATGAAATAAACTTATTTTTTTATTTTTTTTTTCAAATTGCTTTATGTTGGTTTGGAAGTTTAACAATTAGTTCAATTATTTATCATGTAAAGAGTTCATATTCACTTCTATAAAGTTGCAATTTTACATGAACACGATGAAAGAAAATTTTTATGAAGTGGTTCCTTAAGAGACCAATTGAATGGCTAGAAATTTCATAAACGCTAGCTCAATTTAACAAAAAATCATGTCTAATGAATGTCATGGGCTAATTAGGTAAAGTATTTTTGTACACTGCAGTAAAAGAAAAGAAACATTTACCCATATTTACATTCCATAATAATAGTATATATACACACACGTGGATTTATAGCTTTAAGGAAAACATCTCCTTGGCAATGTAACATCTCAATTTTCCAATTTCGAATAAAAATAATATTAGGGATTAAAATACTAATACCAACAAAATAAATCATAGGTTAAAGAAATTAGGCTTTGATGAAAATTTAATGAAGATAATCAAAATATACACATAGTTATTCAATGTCAATGTACCAAAGTTTAAACAATATAAGGACTTAATTGATTGGAATTTTTAAGTGTTAGGGGCTTATGAGATAAATTAAAAATTTTACACACAATTGATAGTTTAGGGGTAAATTGAAGGCAACCAAAATAGGGGGGGTCAATCTATCAAAAGTAGATTTATATATAAATATATATATACATATCTTCCCCCAAGTTTTTTTCCAATTCTCACTTGAACACCCATATGAAACCTTAGCCTAATCTAAACTTTGAATGACTGGAAGATTAACACGAAACACAAAATGCAAACTACTAATAGATTCTTCTCATCATGGTGAAATAATTTGACAAAAGAAACCAATGAATTGATGGCAAATTATGTAGGAACTAAGGTGGCAATGGCGAAAAAAATGATGGTGATGTCATCAGCTAGCTTGAAGTTGTTTTGTTTTGATTGAAAGATGCCAATTTCTTTCTTTTCTTTCACCAAATGAGTCAATCAAAGAATTACATCGCATTATGGCATCAAAACTTAAAATAATAAAAAAGACAAAATGACATCACTACAAGTTATTCACTACTAAAAAATGCTATTTTGCAACGGAAAAAATCTATCGCAATTTGCGATGAATTTTCCATTTGCAAATATTTCCATCACAAAATGTAACAAAAAATATAAAAAAATGAAAAATATTTTTGATAGAAAAATTCATCACAAATGTCAATTTTGCGACAGATTTTTTCGCCACAAAAATTTGAAAAAATTTAAAAATTTGCGACGAATTTTAAATCCATCACAAACCAAGTGTTTTGCAGCTGAAAAATCCATCGCAAAATAGATGTTTTGCGATGGATTTGTAATTCGTTGCAAATTTTTGAATTTTTTTAAATTTTTGCGATAGATTTTAAATCCATCTCAAAATAGGTGTTTTGTGACGGAAAATCTGTTGCAAATGTTGTAGTTTTGCTACTGATTCAAATCTGTCGCAAAAATTGACATTTGTGATGGATTTTTCCATCGCAAAACTGAAAACAAAAATAAAAAATAATAAGAAATAATTTGCGATGAAAAAATCCATCGCAAAATTGAAAAAAATAAAAAAAATCATTTGCGACAGATTTAAATCCATCACAAATTATCAAATGGGGGAAATTAAAACCCTCATTTCTAATTTCCCCACCCATTTTTTCTTCCCCTTTCCCTTTTCCTTTCCCTTTCCCTTCTTTTTCTTTTCTTTTTTTTTATTACACCGACCGATCGGCCAGCCTGCCAGCTGGCACACACCAACTACTACTATGGATTTGCATTGGATTTTTCCATCACAAAAATTTGCAATGGAAAAATCCATTGCAAAACACCAATTTGTGACGTATTTTTTTCATCGCAAATTTGCGTCAGAAATTTCTATCACAAACTTGCAACAAAAAATTACGTCGCAAAATCCGTTGCAAAAAAATTTGTCACAAAATCCATTGCAAATTTTTGCTACTAAAGATTTTGCAATGGATTTTTTCTGTCACAAAATAGCATTTTTTTAGTAGTGATTCTAGTTACACCATTTTGAACTAACTAGGGTAGAATTAATGAATATCCTCCATTTATCTTTTAATGCGTTTTTAGTCAATATCTTCAAAGCTAAATCCAATTTAGTTAGTAAGTAACTTGGCTTCTCTATAAAAGCTAGGAATCATGGGAATTGAATTTTGTCTTCAAATCTTAAGTAATATCTTTCTATTTTCTCCTTTCTCATTCTCTGCTTTCTCCGTAATCCTTCTCCTTCTCTTCTTCTCTCTCTTTTTAGTTTGTATTTTTTAGCTTTAAACACACTTGCACACACCTACAAAAATCACGTGAGTCTGGGGTTTTTCAATTGAATTTGGCAATCAATCTCTAGAATAAAAAGTTCCATTTTAGTGGCATCAGAGCCCTGAGTCCTATAACTACACTTGAATAGCTAAAATAAACAATTGAGTGGATATTCTTGAGTAACAAATTGAGAAATTGAAGACTGGTCATGAAACGTTGGCTAAGAAGCAAGAAGAGTTGAGTTTTAAAATAGAGAATGCAATTCAAATAATGGAGAATATGATGAATAAGAAATTAGAGGAGTTTCTCTCAGCACTTACCAATGGCAAAAATAAGGAGCTAGTTAGTGAGTGGAGTATCTTCTTCAACCCTACCACAATCCAGAGGGCAGAGAAGGGAGGGCATTCTTCCACCATCCCTAAGCCACAAAACTATAGAAAGTTCCACTAAAGAAAGTTTGAAAGCAGCCAAATGTGAGTTCCCAAAATTTTATGGTGAAAACCCAAGGAAATGGATAAGAAAGTACCATAGTGTTCAACTATATGAGTGACTATGAAAAGATTTTGTTAGCAGCGATGCACATCAAGGGATTAGCAAATAGCTAGTACTTGGATTACATAGAAGATAAAGAAACATTAGTTGGAAAAGCTTCACTAGTCTAGTCCTGAAAATGTTTTCTTTTAACAATGAAGATAATCTTTGTTAGTTAGTTTAACAAGCTTATACAGGACAAGTAAGTTGTTCACTATGCTACCAAGTTTGAGGAACTTAAACCATTCATGATTGCCATAAACAAATACTTGACTGAAAATTGTTTTGTCAAAAGTTTCCTTGGCGATCTTAAGGAAGAAATCAGCCAAATGGTAAAATTGTTGAACCCTCAGAATCTGTCCCAAGCTATATCCTTAGCTAAGAAATAGGAGAATTTTTAGGAGCTATCAACAAGGGACCAAAAAGTAGGATTAGAAGTTGGATTAATGGTGATAATAGGATTGGGAAGAACACTACTAGTAACCTGCCAACAAGAGCATTGCTTCACTTAAAAATCTATATCCCTCGTTTAAGAAACTAATTAAGGTAAAATAAAGGTGAAAGAAAAAAAGGAATTTGTTTAAATTTTGAAGAGGTATATTCATGTGTGGTATAGGTGCAAGAAGTTATTTTTCATTATAGGAGAGAAAGAAAACCAAGATTTTCATAAATAAGAGGAAAAAAAAGAGAGTGGTCTAGATAAGGAAGAACTTCACATATCTTTCAGCGCATTAGTAGGGCAAACCACTCCAGATACTATTAAGATAGAAGGAAGAGTGAAAAATAATGCTATCACCATTCTAGTGGACACAAAGAATGCACATAGTTTCGTAGATCTATACACTGCTAGATTGTTAAGCTGTGACGTAGTCCAAACCCATCCTTTGTTAGTTACTATGGCAGATGGAGGCAATATTAACTAGGATTCAAAATGCAACCTGCTTAATTAGGAAATAGGAGGCCATAGGTTTACAACTAAGGTTAAGATTCTTAAACTAAAAGGTTGTGATATATTGCTGGGAGTAGAATTACTAAGGAGGTTAGGACTAATTATATTTGACCTTGAGAAACTAAGCATAGCATTCAAGCAAGGGAAAAAGATAGTGGTGTTATAGGGAGAGAAAGCTAAAGCTTCATTAAGAATGATATCTAGGAAAGGACTTGATGAGATGCTGAAAATCAAGATAAAGTATGCTCTAGGATGTTCTTTTTAAGATAACACTATTAGATAAGAAAGAAGGATACCGAACTACAGATGAGCTCAAACTGCTCTTGAATAAGTATTAGTTAGCCTTCAAAGAGCCAAAACCTTCCACCTTTTAGAACCATAGGATACAGTTAAAAGTTGGAGCTCAACTGATTAAACAGCGTCCTTACCATTACCCTTACTTATAAAGACAAGAAATGGAAAATTTCGTCACTGAAATGCTTAAGTTAGAAGAGATCCAATCTAGTCCATTCTCATCCCTAGTATTGCTTATTAAGAAAAACATAGGACATGGCAGTTTTTTGTAGACTATAGAAAACTCACTTCCATTACCATCAAAGACAGCTATCCAATCCTCTTATTGACAATCTTTCAAATGAACTTCATAGGGCCATAGTCTTTTAAAAAATAGGCCTTATAGATGGGTACCATCATATTAGAATCCACCCCTAAGGACATTGCTAAAATAGTTTTTGCAACTTTTTTAGATTTGTATGAGTTCAAAGTCATACCTTTAGCTTGACTAATGCTTTTGCTACTTTCCAATCTCATGAACCATACTTTCAAGCCACATCTTAAGGACTTTAACATTATTCTAGTGAATAGCCAAAATCTAGAAGAACACATGAGGAATATTGAGACAGTCCTTGATAAGTTAACCCAAAACCAGCTTTATGCTAAGGCCTCAAAGTGTATTTTTCGATAGGAAAGAGTGAAATATCTAGGGTACGTAATCAGCAAAAATGGGAAGGGGAGAGAGGGGGAACCAAACCAAGGTAAGATTCAAGCTATGAACAAATAGCCAACACTAAAAATAGTGAATGCTTTAAAAGAGTTCTTGGCATTAACTTGTTAATGCAAAATATTTGTGAGGAACTATGTGGTTTTGACCAAGCCTTTAATTGATCTTACCAAAAACAAAGGACAGTTTTAGTGGAGCCAAGCAATCGAAAAATCTTTTAGTACCTTGAGGAAGGTAATGTCTACAACACTAGTACTTTAGTTGTCAAATTTATCCAACCTTTCATCTTAGACATTAATGCCAGGTACTTAAATCTTAAGGTTGTTTTGGTACAAGTAAAGAATCATATTGCTGACTTAGCAAATCTTTAGGATAGAGAGCACTAGGGATGTCAGTGTATGAAAAAGAATTGATAGTTATCATTCAAGTAGTGGACAACTTGAGGGCCTATTTAATACACAATCAAAGACAGATCAACAGTGCTTAAAGTATCTTTTAGAACAAAAGACATCCATACTTCTTCAACACAAATATTTGATTAAGTTACTGGACTTAGGTATAAAATAAAATATAAGAAGTAGGTTGAGACTAAAATAACTAGTGCACTATCTCAGAGAGAGATCGAGGAGGTTGAGTGCTAACTTATCACCCTACTTCAACAAGCTTAGATAATTGAGCTCCAAAAGAGTTATGTGATGATGAGCAGGCATAAGAGATCATAGAAAACTTGATGTAACATTACAACTTGTCATTCTTCTTATAGAGATAGCTTGATCAAATATAAGGGCAAATCCTACGTCGGTTCTAACACTGAGCTATGAGCTAAGATCTTGAACTATATACTAAAGGTTAAAGTGACTGTTATAATAACCAAAATGCATAAAAAGGTCTACAAATTGATTTCAAAATATGAGACATGCCAGCTTTGTAAACAACAAAACACCAAACCAGCTAGATTATTGCAAACACTCCCCATACCAGAACAAGCCTAGCAACACATTACCATGGACTTTATTGAGTAGTTGCTAAATTCTGAAGAAAGATTTAGGTGATCATTTTAGGCTCACTAATTACTCTCACTTTATTCCTTTTGCTTATCCTTTCACAACTTCACAATCTCTACACACATACTTAGATCACATCTTTAAATTACATGGTTTAACTTCTAGTGTGATCTCAAACTGTAACAGGATTTTCACGAGCCAATTTTGGAGAGAATTCCTCAGTATACTTGGAGTCTAGCAGTTGCTCAGCATTGCCTACCACCCATAAACTGATGGACATCCAAAAAAGGTTAATCAATATCTAGATAACTATATGCATTGCATGTTTAGCTCAACATCAATGAACAAGAGCAAGTGACCAAGTATGACTAAATGGCAATTTAACACCAATTACCATACAACTATAGTCATCAGCCCCATTTAAAGCTTTTTATGGCATCAAGCTACACCAATTTAACCTCTAATCCTAATCTATACATTGTAGTCGAAAGAGTGGAGTAGATCAACTTACACAAAAAAAAAAAAGCCACACAATAATTCTTGAAACATTATCTCAAGTAAGCAAATCACTGCATAAAGCAACAAGCAAACAAACACTAAAAGAAAGTTCACTACCAAGTCAAGGACTATATTTACCAGAAGCATCTCAATTAAGCACAACACCATATGCAGCAACAAGCAAACAAACACAAAAAGAAAATTCACTACCAAGTCAGAGACTATGTTTACCTAAAGCTCAAATCCTACAAGCAACACTCCATTCATAGTAGTAAATTATGGAAGCTAAGTCCCAAGTTCACAAGACCTTTTCCCATTATTTCCAAAGTTGGTGAAGTTGTGCACAAACTCTAGTTGCCACCCAAAGATAATTTCACATAGTATTCTATGTCCCAGTCCTTCAGTAGAAAGTTGGCAACGATGATAGAGTTACTCCTTCACTACCCAAGTTTGACTAATAAGGAAAGATACAACCCTCGCCAGTTAAGATCTTAGCTAGAACATTGATCAAGCACAAGAATTCTATAAACATGGCAAAATACTCCTTCATTGAGCACACCTTCAAGAAGTTGAGTCTACTTATGAAGACTAACATGCTATCACGCAAAAGTTCCCATCGTTAAAGTTTTGAGCGCAAGACTTCTTGAAGAAAAGAGCAATGTCATCAGCTAGCTTGAAAATTGTTTTTCTTCAATTGAAAGTCCTTGGTCTTTTTGTTTTTAAAGAAAATGCATTAGCAAAAAAATAGCATCATATTAAAGTATCATAAGTTAAAAAAATAAAAAGGATAAAATGACATTGCTGCAACTTATTCTAGCGACACCATTTTGAGCCAATTAGGGCAGAATTAGGGAAAATCCTCCATTTAGGATTTTATTCACTATTAGATAGTATCATTAGGGCTAAATCCAGTTTATTTTATAAGTAAGTAAGCTAGCTTCTCTAAAATAGTTAAGAACTATAGCAATTAAATTTTATCTTCGAATCTTGAGTAATATCTTTTTTTTCTCTTGCTTCATTCTCTACTCTCTCCACTATCCTTGCCTCCCTTTCTTGCTTTTCTGTTATGATTTTTTAACATTACAATACTTGCACACACATATAGCGATCACTTGAGTCTAGGGTTTTTCGGCTAAATTTGGCAACCTCACTCTGAAATAGAAAGTTTCATATGAGTTGGTGGTTTTCGAGAAAGGTGAGAATGTGGTTGGTGGTGTCATTTTCATGTTTTGACCAGTGGTGGAGAAGTATTGCAATGGCTATTGGCAGTGGCAATGTGGTGGTTAGGTTGCTGATTTAATTTGGTGGCAAAGTAACATTGTTTAATGAAATTACTTGAGGACTTTACTTTCATTCCTGGTGATGGAGCGTAGCTCCTAGTGAGGAGAACCACCATCTCCGATGAGGGAGAATAGTTTGATCATAGTAACATAGAACCCACTTTTTAGCATTCTTCGGGTGTGAAATTGGACCCATGCTTGTTCCAATTGGGTAAAACATTACCAGTTGAAAATAAATTCTATTACTTTCTTACTTTGTATGTCTGAATCAAAGGCTAATTTAGACTTACCAAAGTTTATTTAGCTTCGACTCAAAGATTAAATTTCATAAATAAAGCTTGATTGTGAGATCTAGACCCAATAAATTAAAATATTAATTAATCTATAAGCCTATACCTAATAACATAAAATATTACGAATATAGATTATAGATAATGTTTGATGCAAACAAATTAATTAGGTAAAGAATTTGATAATTTAAAGCTAAACTATTTTTATGATTGCCTACCTATGATCCCTCTAACATGAGAGCTACCATGGATGGTTAAATATTAAGTTATAATCGGGTTTGAAACTATCATGGGACACAAGGCACCATGGGCAACAAGTACTATTAAGTTTAATTTAAAGAAATGAATAAGATTTGAACCTACTAAAGAAATATTAGTTAACCTATGATTTTGGGCTATAATAGCATGATATGTGTAGACGGCTTAATTTTTAAGCTAATTTAAAAATGATATGGATAAATAATATATTAGTTATTAATTTAAAATTTTCTATTTATGTATTGAAATTTATTAAATTTAATTCCAAAATATAAATAGTTAATTTTAAATAATATTCTAATATTATTTTATACACAAATCAAATATCAACAAGTGTTAAGGTGACGTATCATACCCATCAAATCAAGTCTGGTGGCCTAGTAATTTCAAACTAATTAAATTGTGACATGTGGTATATCTATATGCATGGATAAGTCAAGTCAAAATATTTTATGTTATCCTTTAACATTTTTATCAAAGAGATAACTATTAAAAAAATCCAAATTATTTGAAGGTCTCCTACTAAAAACTAATATAAAGAAGTGCTCAAAGACTCACATATTCTCATATTCAAATACACATTCTCAAATCCAAGTTCCAAGTCTCCAAGGCCCAAGTCCAAGACTCAACTTTTCAAGCTTCAAGTTTCTGCTATGACAAAGTATCGCTACCACAAAGGTCCTTTGCCTCTTCAAAACATTAAGCCCCTTCATCTCAAAGCGAAGGTTTGAGTTCAAAGAGAGTTAGTAAGGTTCTTTTATCAAGTCAAAGGATACTACACTTTGTATCTAAGAACAAGCTTCAAGCCCTTGGATCATATATTAGAAAAAGAATCAGGGAATTAGTTTTGTTAGGGATTTATTTTCTCTAATAAATTATAATTCTCTTTTATTCTTTAATATAAATTTAATTTGTCCATTATTTTTCTTTGTCTTGTGATTTAATTTTTGCAGACAACAAAATTTGTGTCAACAAATATCTAGCACGCCCAGTGGGACATACACAAATCTAGCTCAAATTTGCAAACTACGTCAATCATTGGCATGCAGTAACTTGAATATAATCATAGTATCTACAACAATTAAAGTAGATCATTTTGGGTGAAGGCAACCAAGTAGGTCTCACCTCTAACATCTTATTCAACCTCTGACGTCATAAATGGCTCATCATATTCCTTGGTACAAGGCAAAGCGATGCATCGATTCTTCCACATAAATTGTGTGAGATCTATGGCTTGGTGGACCTCTTCCAGGAAGACCTTAAAGGGAGCTCTGTGTATCTTCTTGGTCTTTTAAACCCAAAACTAATCCAATTAGAAATAAGAATGTCATTAGTGCCATTTGGAAGCATATGATAAACTAGGAATAGATACTTGCAACTAGGATAGAGGAATCCAGCAAGTCTCAAGATCAATTTCACAAAAGTTTATTGCAAAGCTAATGTTCAAATGGAATTAATCTCATGAGAGATCTTCCTTTTATAGTGTTTATTTTTCTTGAGCCTAATACAATTAGGAAATTAAGTTTTGATTGAAGTCAATCTAATCTCACAAACTAGACTACTTTTAATGACAGTAGCAATTTGAGCCCCAGTTGACGTCAGACTCTGCAAAAACAGAAGCTCAATTTTGCAAGATTAAGATGTACAACACATTTCGGCAATCATGTTTCTTTTCTAAATGGCAATAGATGCAGCTTTTTAAATTTTGTTAGAGGTACTCATTTCTTGCTAATGGCAGGCCATATGTGAAGATATTTTTATATATCTGCCTTATATATGTATATAAAGATAATAGGAAAAGTAGTGGCAATTGAACTAAGAAAAGAAAGGATGGCTAATGGCAACTAGGACCCAAGCATGTGCAACTGATATTTGGCCGAGGCCTGTCGAGTGTTGTGTGTTGCTTCTCAAATATGCCTAATTCCTCTTTTAATAGGAAATGCACGATGATTGATTAGCAATACATTTGACAAGTGGAATGTCTAATTAAAAGGCAGATAGTGCCATGGACCACGAATTACTGGAATTTTTTTGGAAACTATGTGGGTTTCTAAATGCCTCAAATGTTTATATATATATATATATATATATATATTTATATATATGTGTGTGTGTGTGTGTGTTTTCAAATGTATAGGTATATATATAAGAAAGATGAGACTTATTGAATTATTAAGATGATACTCTGTTCACTATTAGTCTACTTTAATTTAAGATTATTTACATGTAAAAGCCCACTAGTCAAGAATCGTGAAATCACTGTCATGACTTATTCACTTCGAATTGGTAAACATTGTTACTGAGCAAGTCTCGAGGGGCATTAATACTACAACAAATTATGCTTTTAGTAATGAATAATTTTGTAATCATAATACTAAAATTCGTTATCAAAATATTGATAACAAATTTTTCATTACTTAAGTTTAGTGTCCTAAAGCCCATCATAATAGGTCTTAGTAATGAAATTTATGGTTCGTTATGAATGTTGGACTTTTGGCAACAAATGTATCGTTACCAAAAATATGATATTAGTACAAAAAAGTGTATTAGTTACAATAAATTTTTATAGCATAACAAAATATTTAGTTACTAAAATATTGACCATTTTGTTGTATTTTATTTTTTCATTACAAATGCATAATATATGATATTATTTATTTAATTAAGTATAGCTACTAATTGTTCATGTAATAAAATATTTTGGTAAAAATAGTTAAATAATATTTTAATTCAAAAATAAGCATTTCGTTACTAATTGAATAGATAACTAAGAGTTTCGTTACAAAATATGTGTATGTGCACTTCGATTTGGGCTACTGCACAAGACCGCCATGCATGCGAATGGGCCATTTCATGTCAGGCCTTCGCGTGTTGGGCCGCTAAACTCTAGGCCTGATCTTG
>JACGDI010005507.1:549070-591688 GCA_014898725.1 Jacaranda copaia
GTAACCTTTAACTATTTATTTTAAGGAGTTTTTCAAATTTTTCTAAAAGAATATTGTGATAAATTATAATAAAAAATAAAATTTTTAATAATCAAAATTTATAAGTCCAAATTATATGTTATTTAAATATTTTAACTCTAATAGAAAATTATTTAATAATTTAAAAAAGTATATGTCAATTCATCAGATAATCTAAGATAAAAGAAATTAAGTTTGCTATAAATTATTAATACAAAAAAAAAATGGTGCTAAAATTTGGAGTAATCGAAAAAATGAAGGGAATTCATTATTATTAGAGGGAATCAAATTTTTGGAATAAATCAAATTCAATTATTATGTCAAACTAATAATAAAAATAATTATTAACATTTTTTATGGACCAAATTTTGGAGGGAATACAAAGTTGGAGGGAAAAAAAATTGCATTGCCATCCAAATTCATTAAATAAATTAATACATATGTAGAAATAAGAATATATGAAATAATGAGAAATGAGAAATAATGATAAATTTATATATGTACAAAATAAGAAATATATGATGAATCTTCTTTAAAATTAATTGAAATTTATATATATGTATATATACTATATAGGAAATTTATTTTTCTCTAATAAATTGTAATTCTCTTTTATTTTTTAATATAAATTCAATTTGTCCATTATTTTTCTTTGTCTTGTAATTTAATTTTGCACACAACGAAATTTGTGTGAACAATATGGTATAAAATAATATTTATGAATAAGTATAAATTAAAAAGAATTAATTGGAAGTTGAATTTGATTATTCAAACATAAATTAATATTAAGATCATAATATTAATTATGATGTGCTTGAGAGATTGGGATTATCTAAAATTAGATGTAACCAGCCAAATTAAGTTGTGCCTTTGATAATATAAATTATATATATTGTTAGGATTATGGTTTTGATGAATGACAATGAAATATTCCTTAATTTAAGCAATTCATGATTTGTTACCTTTCTTAAATCGTTGTATTATTTAGATAAAATATGGTTGATTTCTCTCATATGAAAAGAGTAATTTGGAGATACTTATGAAGGCTAGAAAATCTTCTTTTACAGAAGAATGACATCCAAACTTGGTAAGTTACAGTTGTAGCCGATAGATGAAAAGTTACCATTGGAACATTTTTAAAAAGCAAGGACTCACTATTTAATCCTAAAGATTATGTTCAAAAGAATAAGCCTTTACTTATGAAAATGTTAGCTTTCACTCTTAATATTCTTCTTCCCCCTTTGCAATATTAGTTTGTTTGGTAGAGTTGCAGTTTGTTTAGCTTTCAATCTCATTTTATTGATCTTATTTGTACTAATTCTCTTTGGAATTATTAGTGGAATTTTTGAATTAGAATCCTAAGTGAAGAACTTAGGTAGTAGATGTAGGCTTGCTGAATCACTATAAATCCTCTGCGTCGTTCACTCTATTGCTTATTACTTTTTGCTATCTCTAGAACTTTGGTTATAGCTAGAAGTTCCGGTTCACTACTTTACTGAATTATCTTGTTACAAATCAAAAGACTCCTTTGAGTCAATTTTCCCTTTAAGACCTTATAAACTTTTAATTGGTACCAGAGCCGAGGACTAATATCTATAAGTTCTAACAAACTTGAGTTCAAAGGTACTAATGGCATTTTCTTGTTTTGATGAGTATGCAAAAGGTCAATCTCATACATGTCTCCTTCTGTTTGGTGGGAACAACTATTCAACATGGAAGAATAGGATTGAGGAGTTTCTCATCGCCCTAGATTATGATCTCTAGCGCATCGCATTGATAGACCTTTTATCCCCACTAACAAAGACATGTCCTTAAAAGGCAAATTAGAACTTACCATTGAAGATAAGAAAGTTCTCTCAATGAATACAAAAGCAGACAACTTCTTCTCTTGTGCACTTGTTAAAGAGGAGTACAATCAAGTTAGCATATGCACCTCAACAAAAGACATGTGGGACATGATCCAAGTTACCCATGAAGGGACCTCCAAGGTAAAATTAGAGCGAATTGCTTTGCTTATTCATGAGTATGAAATGTTCTCTATGAAGATAGGTGAAACAATAAGGCAAATGTACACTCGCTTCATGGAAATAATGAATCCTATGTTTATGCTGGGAAAAATAGTGACTGAAAGTGAACAAGTGAGGAATATACTAAGATCTTTACCCAAGGATGGAACCCCAAGGTCAATACAATTCATGAGGCTAAGAATCTACAAAAATGACTATGGGTGAAATGATCAGCTCACTAACCTCTCACGAGATGACCCTCCTTAGCAAAAAGGAAAGTTTTGATAGTAAACCCAAGGAAAGCATTGCTTTCAATGCAAAACAAGGAAACTGGAATGAGGATTTGGGTGAATTAAATTAAAAAATGATCAATGATGAAATTGGCATGATCACCAAGCAATTTAGACAGCTTATATAGGTAAAGAATCATTTCAGTAAAGATTCCAGATCAAATTTTAGAAGGAATAATGGAGAATTTCAAAGAACCGAACAAAGCATATGCCATAAGTATCATAAAGTAGGACATAAAAGACCCAACTATCCTAAGCTAAAGAAAAGTCCAAAAACTGAAAGAGGCTCCGAAGCAAAAGCCACGACCATCACTTTGGACAACTTAAATTCAAACCAATTTGACAATGAAGATAATTGTCTCATGGCAAATAGATAGGTAACTTTACTATCTAAGTTAAGTTCCAACAACTTTGAGCTTGATCATGATTTTGATAGAGACCTTGATATCCACATAGAATGTCATAACCAACTAACTGAACTTTAGGAAGAAATAAATCATCTTAAGGAGCAATTAGAGATCACTCTAAATGAAAAGGAAGAATTAGTTTACTAGTATGACAAAGTCATAAAGACGAATTCAGAAGAAAGGAATAAACTAGTTGAAAAAAATCAAACACTTGAAAGAGAAATGAAAAGTCTATTGGAAAATAATGATAATTGGAAAAAACAATTAAAGAAAAGAGCAAAATGGAACCTAGGAATCATACCACAAAAATACGTAGCAAAAGAATATGTCACTCTTGGACAAAAATCAGTTATACAACCTATAAATGTCCAATAAAGAGGTAGATTGGAACTAAATATATATATATATATATGGGTACCCAAATCTAACAATCTAGGACCCAGCAATACATGGGTATTGAAAAATACCAAACCTTGTGATGTAGCATCCAATCAAGAAAGTAGTTCACATAGACAAATAATATCTAGGCAATGGATGTTGCAAACGCATGACAGGAAACAAATCATTCTTTTTCGAGCTATAGGAGTACAATAGAGATAGCATACATCATTAACAAAGGAATAGGTGGATGGAACTTCCATTGAAAATGTCTAGAAGGTAAATGGGTTAAAACGCAATTTTTGCAGCATAGGCTAACTATGCAATAGTGATTATTAGGTATAATTTCAACCATCTTAATGTGTGGTGACTAAGTATGAAGGAATTGTTTAAACTATAGTAAGAAAAAGGAACATATTTTGCATAATTTTTTTCGTGATGCATCCACGAAAGGCGAACAAATAAAAACTTGTTGTTAGCCAATAAATGATATTGCATTTTCTAAACCTCTAGATCTTCTCCATCTTGATCTCTTTAGACACATGAAAACCTCTTTTTAGCCAATAAATGATATTACGTCTTCTAAACCTCTGGATCTTCTCCATCTTAATACTCTTTGGACACATGAAAACCACATTACTAGGAGGAAGTAAATATGTGTTTTCTCACTTTACTTAGTGCGATTTCTCTCACAAAAAAATGAAACTTTAAATCATTTTGTCAGTTTCGCTAAGAATATTCAAAATGAAAAAGGCTACAAGATTGAAACCATCAAAAGTGATCATGGAATGGAATTTGATGATCACAACTTTGGAACATTTCTTGAATTTGGTTATTCTGCTCCAAAAACACTCCAACAAAATGGGGTAGTTAAAAGAAAGAATAAGGTTCTATAGTGAACTTAGGATGCTATGTGATTAATAGAGTCTTCCTAAGATCCTTTATCAAAATGATTCCCTATGAACTCAAAAAGGTTAAAATACCAAGTATCTCTTATTTCCATCTATTTGGATGCAAATGTCACATTCTAAATGATAGGGAACATCTTGCACAGTTTGATTCTAAGTCTGATGAAGGCATATTTCTTGGCTATTCAACTCAATAAAGCTTACAAAGTGTTCAATAAAAGAAAAAGAATTATCCAAGAATCCATGTAAGTTATATTTGATGAATCTAACCCTTCCTAGTCAAGGATATATTAAGCATAAAAATTTTGGATTTTGATAAAGTTATAGAAAAACTCCAGCAGGAAAAAGAATCAAAAAATGAGGAATCTCAAACTATTGTAGAGTCGTCACAACTACCAAAGGAACTTCCAATGACAAAAGGAAGAGCATGTCAGAAATCTTAAACATGCATCAAGTCATCTAACAAATAACATTATTGGAGATCTAGTAGCAAGTATTACCACGCAGTCAAAATCTAAAATGATGATTCAAAATATTCCAATATTGTGCTTTTGTCTCTTGCAGAACGAGGTAATATAAATGAAGCTCTAAGTAACAAATCTAAGGTTAATGAAATGAAAGAAGAGCTTTCCAAATTTTAAAAATGCAATAAAAATAAACCAAAGAGTTGTTAAAGAAGTTTGGCATGAAAAACTGCAAAGAATCCATTGTTCATATGGCACCAAATACCAAACTATAACTTGACCCTGAAAGAAGCAACACTAATAAATTAATGCATCAAAGCATAATTGAAAGTTTTCTCTATCTCATGGCCAACCGTCCAAACATTCTTTTTGCAACCAGTCTCTATGAAGATTTCAAGAAAATCCCAACAAATCCCATCTCAAGGTCGTTAAGCAAATTCTATGATACCTTAAAGGAACTTCTAGCCATGGTATCTAGTATCCTCACTCTAAAACTTTCTCATTGATTGGTTTTTCTGATGCTAACTACATATGGTGCAAAAGTGACCATAAAAGTACCTTTAGAACTTGCCAACTTCTTAGATGATGCATTGTAAGCTGGTGTAGCAAAAAATAAAACAAATCATAGTAGCCTTGTCCACCACTAAAGTTAAATATTTGGCATTAGGTAACTATTGCTTATAGGTATTGTGGATTAAGCAAACTCTATGTGATTTTGGATTGAATTTTTTGGGCATTCCTATCAATTATGATAGCACAAGTGCCATTAGCATTACCAAAACTTTGGTGCATTAATATCACACAAAGCATGTAGAGATTAGGTTTTTAATTTCCTTAAAAACCTATTTAGGATTCAAAAGTCTCCTGCCTAAATATTTTACCTCTCTTGGTTTTTGATGATGAAGGGGAAGATGTTTCATGTTTCTATTTCTATCTATCATGTTTTGTTTTAATATGCTACCCCTCTTTTGTGTACTATTTGATATATAATATTTTGGCACTTCATATGATATACTCTACATATGGCACTCCATGCTTTGAAATATTAATACTCTATAATAGATAATTGCTTACTTTTCTTTGAACATTATTATCTATCTTAACAAAGAAAATTCATGTATTCAGGGGGAGCTATGAATTACTTACACTTTCATACTCTTTGGTATTTCTAACGAAAATTGAAAAATTTATCACTTATTGATTATCTTGAATATGCTGCAATTTTTTGTCCCCATTAAATACCAAAGAATGGGGAGTCACTTATTCAAATAATTATTATCATCAAAAAAGGGAAGATTGTTAGAATTAAGGTTTTGATTAATGACAATGAAATATTCCTTAATTTAAGCAAAATTCATGATCAATTAACTTTCTTAAGTCATTGTATTATTTGGATAAAATATTGTTGATTTCTCTTATATGGAAAGAGTAATTTGGAGTTACTAATAAAGGCTTAAAAATCTACAATCTTAAGCCGATTGTAACCTTTTATGATGCTTTGCGCTCCCAAATGCATAGGGAAATAAAATTGAGGTGCTTTGCACTGCTAAATGTATAAGGAGATAAAGTTGTGCCTTTGCTAACAGCTATAGCGTTTAGCTTGTTGGTAAGAGTTTGATCCTAACAATTAGCATCAAAATGGGATAATGGATTTGAGTCCCTGAGCTGTTGCTTAAGGAGAGATCGTTAGATTTATTATTTGCATCATCGTTTAACTTGGGAACTAACTGCCCAACCCATGGGCTTGTGGGGTGTATCTATCTTAAACCAACCGTAGCCTTATATAGTGCTTTGCTACCAAAATATATAAGGAAATAAAGTTGTGGTACATTATGCAACCAAATGTATAAGGAAATAAGGTTGCCCCTTTGCTAATAGCTATAGCTTTTAGCATAATGGTAAGTGTTTATCCTAACATATATATACACATAGGTATGTGTATTTAATGTTGAATTAGTTGAGTATGTCTTAGATATTAGACGATGTTGTAACCCAAAAAGATTAGATCCTAACTTTGAATGTAATAGTAAAGAAATTTGATAATATTGACAACAAGATTTAATGTGGTTAGGCGATGTGTCTAATCCACCTGACAAAGAAAGAATTTTATTAATTTCAAATCAAAGTGCCAAGTAAAAATTGAGAATACCTAACACCCTCATTCCAAACTCTATCTCAAGAAACTGTCTCAAAAATAGTGTAGAATCTATTGTCTAAGGTTTTTCTCTATTTCTCCCAGAAGAAAACCTATTTTAAATACCATGAAAATAGAGACCTTGGCCCATGGGCCTTGCGCCGTGCGCCATAGCGTAAAACTCTTGTATTTGCTGAGACTGTTACATTATGCTGAGAAAACCCATTCATGTCATGCCTTGGAATGGAGAACTTGTACTAAGGTGCACGATTGCAAAATGGCATGCCCCTAAGCATGCCGTTCTAGTGAGTGATGTGCCTGGGTACGTGTCATGCTCGTCTTCACCCAATGCTATGCTATAGAGTGCGCCACAGCATATGACATCCTACAACGCACACCAGAAGGTGCTCCAATGCCCATTTCGACCGCTTCACTCTATTTGGCTCTATTTTTTCCATTTCTCATCGTATGTAACTCAATTTTCAAAGCAAAATCAACAATTCTCCACCTTGACTTAAAATTCGCCATCCATTTTCTTTATCCCTACCTTCAAAAGGGGACCTTTATTTGAGTTTGCAAATATTAATCAAATCTAAGCAATGCTCAAATTTGATTCCTAGAATAATCTTTGTCAACATGTCTACCAAATTATCCTTAGTTCCAACCTTGTCAACCAGAAGACACCTAAAGACACCATATCCTAGATAAAGTGATACCTCACATCAATATGCTTTGTTATCTCATGAAATACTTGATTCTTTGACAAGTGTATAGCAGTTTGACTATTATAAAATACTAAAGTAATATCAGAATCCATACCCATATCCTTAATCAACCCCTTTAGCTAAATGCCTTTCTTCATGCCTTCAGCCAAAGCCATATACTTAGATTCTGTTGTAGACAGTGCAACTGATAATTGCAAAGTTATCTTCTAGCTAACTGTACAACTCAAAACACAGAATACAAACCCAGTCATAGACCTTCTACTATCCAAATCTTCAGCATAATCCACATCTACATAGCTAATAATTCTACCAGTAGAATTCAATTGACTATACCTTAAACATCAATCTATAGAACATCTTAGATCCCTCATGATCCATTTCACTGCCTGCCAATGAGTCTTTTTTGACTTGTGCATATACTTGCTCACAACACTAACTGCATGTGAAATGTTTGGCCTAGTGCACACCATGGCGTACATCAAGCTATCTACTACACTAGTGTATGGCACATTTAACATGTGCTCCACCTCCTCATCAGTACTTAGTATTAGATCTTATGAAAGCCTGAAATAAGCTGCAAGTGGAATACTAATTGGCTTAGACTTACCCATCCTAAAACGCTCTAATACTTTCTCAATGTAATGTTGTTGAGACAAGTGCAACAATCCTGCATGTCTGTCTCAGATGATCTATATGCCCAATATCTTCTTCACACAACACAAATCCTTAATCTCAAATTCATTACTCAACTGAACTTTTAAAACATTAATCTTAGATATGTTTCTAGAGGTACTGAACATATCATCAACGTACAACAGCAAATATACGAGAAGGCTATCAAGATAAGTTTTATGATATACACAACAATCGTAAATAGTTCTTGTATATCCTGTCTTGGCATAAAAGCATCAAACCTTTTATACCACTGCTTGAGAGACTACCAAGCCATATAAAGACCTTTTCATATGCTTGGTTTTCTTATTTGGAAACAATGAATCCCTTTCATTAGCTCGTATAGATTTATTCCTCCAACTCACCATGCAAAAATGCTATCTTCACATCTATTTACTCAAGCTCTATATCAAACAGAGTCACCATGGCAAGTAAAACATGAATAGGAGTATGTTTAACAACTTAGAAAAATAGCTCAGGAAAGTCAACTCCCTTACTATGAGTAAAAACCTTATCAACCGATTACGCCTTATATCTAGCATCCTCAATCCCAGGTATCCTTTTCTTTTTCTTGTAGATCTATTGGCAACCTACAATCTTCTGCCCTTTAGATATATCAACCAATTTCTATGAGCTATTCTTGTGTAGAAACTCCATCTTCTCATATGTACCTAGAACCCATTTATCAGAATTTGGGTGAGAAATGGCCTCCTTGTATGTGATTGGATCATCACCCACAAAATCTTAGCTGAACTTAAAGCATAAGTAACCAGATCTAAATATGCAAACCATTGTGGTAGTTTGATCTGCCTCTTCTTCTTGTCACGAGCCAAATATTAGTTCTGTAGTGAATTATTTTCCTACTCCTGATTAAGTGATAATACGTTCTCACCAGCTTTATTTATCGCCTTTTGCTTCTTCTTTAAAACTTGTGAAATGTCAATTTCAAACTCCACTTTCTCCTTAATGGCCTGTTGAATACTTTCACCTTGCTCCACCTTCTTCATAATAGCAAACTCATCAAATGTCTTATTCCTATTGATAATCATCTTGGAGCCTTTATCATCATTACACCATAAACAATAACCTTTGACTCCATTTGCATAGCCTAGGAATATGCACTTCCTAGCCCTCAGCTCAAGCTTCCCACATCAATATGAGCATAAGCTGGACACCCAAATACTCTTAAATTTGAGTAATAATTGGAAACTTGGGCCAAATTTCCATTAGTATCTTGTAGTCCAAAGCAGTCGATGGTGACTTATTCACCAAATAATAAAAAGTATTCACATCTTCTGCCTAAGAATCCTTGGACAATCTGGCATCAAAGAGCATGCATCTAGATCTTTTCAAGATAGTCCTATTCATCCGTTCTGCAACTCTATTCTATTATGGTGTATGTACAACGTGCAATGCCTCATAATTCCTTCCTTATCATAGAATTTCTAAAATTTCTTATTACAAAACTGCAATCTATTGCCAATCCTTAAGTGCTTGATCTCTTTTTCTACCTGCTTCTCAATCAAAGTCTTCCATTGCTTGAAGTTGACAGATACCTCATCCTTATGCTTCAGCATATACACCCATACTCTTCATGATAAGTCATTTATGAATATCAGCACATACCTAGCACCTCTCTGTGAAAGAACTTAAGAAGGCCCCCAAAGATCTGAGTGAATGTAATCTAAGGTACCCTTGGTCTTGTGAACTGCTATGCTGAATTTCATCCTGTGCTGCTTGTTAAGAACACACTACTCACAAAACTCTTGCTCTCCAGTCATCTCTCCACAAAGAAAACTTCATTTGGTCAATTCTAACATTCCCCTCTAACTTATATGCCTAAGTCACGTATCCCACAATCTCACAGTATCATTAACTAAAGAAGAAACTGCTGGAATACCAAAAATTGTGCTACTCTGTAATATGTAAAGGTCATTCCTCTTGTCTCTCTTCATGATAAGCAGTGCACTTTTGGAAACCTGCAAAACTCTATCTCAGGCTTTGTACTCGTAGCTATTTTTATCCAAAGTACCTAGCAAAATCAAATTTTTCTTCAAATCACGAACATAATGCATATCTATTAGGGTCCTCACTATGTTATTGTGTATTCTAATACTCACTCAGCTAATTTCTATAACCCTGCATGAAGTATCGTTTCCCATAAGCACTTTACCTCTATTGTATTTCTGGTAAATGGTAAACTAATCTTCTTGTGGGCACATGTGGTAAGAAAAACCACTATCCAAAATCTACTCCAAACTTAGTAGACCCAATAATGTTGAGAACAAGCTGACCATCAGATCATCTTCAACAATTCCTGTGACATCATCCCATTTCTGATCAAAAGTTTCACCTACACCATTCGCCTTCCTTTATTCCTAACAATTTCATTACCAATGCCCCTTTCCACTGCACCTAAAACACTTATCACCTATTCTATGCTTGGTTTGGGACTTTGATCGGCCTCTACTCTATCTTCTTTCTCTTAGTCTCCCTGTTTTAACCGATTCTTCCTTACTTTCACTATCATTACTACCCAAGACATATTATCTCAATTCGTTGGAATTCAATGAGACCTTCACATCCTCTATTGAAATTATATCTCTCCCATACAATAAACTAGTAACCAAGTGCTCAAAATATTTTGGTAGAGAACACAAGAGAATTGATGATTGATATTCATCTTCACTTTTTACATCCATACTAGTGAGATCTAAAATCACCTTATTGAAATAATCAATGTGCCGAGTAATAGATGTACCTTTCTTCATCTTCAATGTGTATAACTGCTATTTCAAATATGGCCTATTTGTGAGAGACTTCGTCATGTAGAAACTCTCCAACTTCTTCCACAAATCAGCTGACGTACTTTCTATGGCAACTTCTCTCGGTATGTTATTTGCCAATGATAACACTAAAGTACTGTAAGCCTTCACCACAAACTCATCCTCTTTCTCGTCTATCAATGTCTCTAGCAAGAAATCTATGTCTTTTAACGCTCTCTATAAATCTTGTTAACACGGGAAGGCGTGAACCTTTATCTTCCACAATCTAAAATCATTCTTCCCATCAAACTTCTCTACCTTGTACTTCATGGCTGACATCTTATCAATCTTAGCTCTTGACTTCAATTTGTTGTAACCCAAAAACATCAAATCCTAGCTTTGAATGTAATAGTAAAAAAATTTGATAAAATTGACAATAATATTTAACGTGGTTTAGTGATATGTTTAATCCACCTGACAAATAAAAATATTTTATTAATTTCAAATCAAAGTGCCAAGTACAAATCGAGTCCCACAAATCTCATGAGAACACCTGGCACCCTTATTCTAAATTTCGTCTCAAGAAACTATCTCAAAAGCAGTATAAAATTTATTGTCTACGATTTATCTCTATTTGTCCCTAAAGAAAACCTATTTTAAATACCATGAAAATAGAGACATTGGCCGATGGGCCTTAGCGCAGACACATGACTTGTGCCCCAACATGCAACACTCCTATCTTGGTCAAGACTGCTGTAGTATGCCGAGAAACCAATTTATTTTACGCGCCTTGGCACGAAGAACTTGTACTAGGGCACACAATTGCAAAATGTCATGCGGTTGTGCCTGAATGCTTACAACCTTGTGCCCGAGCGTGCATCACACCCATCTTCACCCTGCATAGTGCCCTGGCACACGGCATCTTGCCAACACGCACTAAGGCATGCTCCAGTGCCTGTTTCGACCACTTCACTTTGTTTCTTTCATTTCTCATCATATGTAGCTCAAATTTTAAGACAAAATTCAATTAACTTAAAAGTTTGTATAATAATTAGTTTATTCGATATTGGTCATGTTAACTCAAAATAGTTAAACACACAACAATTGACAAGTTGAATTGAACTAGTTAAGTTAAATATCATATAGAATCCAAAGAACTATTAGAATTATATTGGTTACACATTTAAATATGGATCATGGTCAAATAATATTATGAAATAAAGTAAGTAATGTTTAATTGAGACTATGATATCATATGTTGTCGATATTAGACCTACGACCAAACCTATAAGTATACTTAAATAATAAATGACCCATGGTTTTATTATAATGATTAATTTATGTGGTTTGAATGGATTCAATCAAAAAGATTAAACGAGATTAATGGTTAAAGAATCGAATGAATCTATTAAGCAACTAATTTTGAACAAACAGCTTACCTGTGTTAAGTATTAAATTTCTATTTAAGCTAGAGATAAGATTCAATGATATTACGCATCAAAGGAAATTCTACTTAGGCACTTAAACAATTCAGCAAATTAAGCAATTAAGAAAACGAAAGAATGGAAACAACGGAAGTTATCTTTAGTAAGAAAATTGCAAATAGCTACATCTAATGATTTAGAAGATTAAAATAATATTATTTCAGATTCTCTCGTATTATGCTTTGAATTACTTAGGTAATGAGAACATAAACTTTGAATTACTTAGGTAATGAGAACATAAACCACCAATACCATTGAAGAAAACTTCACCACTCCGTACGTTTACCAAGAGAGGTTTATATTCGATATTACAAGTTTTTACTGCTGGAGAGAGAACTTATGCATAGTAAATATTATATTGCTGTATCATCTTTATGTGCATTAGATTCGAGAAATTGATTAAATTTTGTGCTTAGTTTACTAATGATAAATCTATTTTTGAATATCTTCTTAAATATAAAATTACATTGATTTCATGAAAAAAAGTTATTTGCTTGGACGTGTTATAATTGCAACGGCAAAGTTCGGACATTTCACGTTCTTATCTAACATAAGCATGGAAATGTATCGTATTAGAAAATGAAATCCTATATATTCGATTTGGTAAAGCATAATTCGATTGATGTTTTATTGAGTCCATCTCAACGTGCGTGACATTGTGAAAGGCATTCTTGCTACTGGTCTATAATTAATTTTGGAATTTTTTTTCAAGTTAAGTCAGGTTTGTGCATAGTTATTTTAAATGAAGTCCGGGCATAAGTTATTGGGACAACTTGATCTATAACCCTTAGGAAGTTTTGTTATCCTTAGAGACACTTTTAGGAAGTTATGGGCCTCAAACCAGTTTTGAAATGATAACCGAGTTGACACCAAACTAAGGGTGGTTGGTAACCTCACTAGTACCCATTTATGGTCCTAACTTCGAAGTAGATGGACGGTTATTCTTCCTTGAGCTAGATCAATATAGAACTTATCATCCCATTCTGTATTATATTGTATTGAGTATTGACCATGCTCAATATTTAAAAAAATAAGAGATATATTAATTGTATCTACGTATCTATATGGTATTCTTGAAATTTCGATTTCAACTGTGCAACAAAAGCCAACGGTATTATGCGAAGGAAGGCAAGAAAATTCTACCCTTGACATATAATATAGCCACGACCGCTAACCTCGATACACACTCAAGAATGCTCTTATGTTGGAAGCATCCATGTTTTCATTTACTTATATAAATATAATTAATTGCAAATTCTATGTACAGACAATTATGCTACGAAAGGAAAATTAATTCATTTCGAAATGTCTTATAAATTTTTCACCAATGTTTTCGAAGAATTCTTAAAGAGAAATATTTTAAATTATTACTTAAATATCTTAAGCGATTGTATTGTATTCTGAAAGTGATTTATCACATAATTCAATAATAAATTAATCATGAGAGTAAATATTATATCAACAAGCATATTTACATATCTTAAATTATGTAATATAATCTATCAATTTATTTCTAAATTTAATAAATAAGGTTTAAAGTAACTTCTACTTGGGCGTGGGGCTTATGAGTAGGCAAATTTTGCGAGTTATTTGTGTTTTTGTCACGTTAGATCATATCTTTTTGAAGTGTATAAAATGCATTCTACCCCTTGGCAAAGTAGGGGCAAAAAATCACCTATATTTTTTTTAATCGGCATTAAATCTCTTGTATTTCTAAAAATGTTGCCTCCTCACCCCATTAGTATAAATGAATTTCAAATATATCAAAAGGCTAAAATGTCCTCCTATATATCTGAAATTCTAGGATTTCTCATTACCAGTGGAACAATTTTCCTCTCGATCGCTCAAAAAACGAAAAAACCTACACCTCATTTTGAACAAATTTGAGCACTAATCATAGCTTTCCATCAGATATTTGATGATTTTGGGATCTAGCATTCCAAATCAAACTAATTCTCTGATTATTTTTGTGTTTTTAAGCCATTTGATAGAAGTTCAAAACTTAATCGTGGATAGAAAATCCCAAATTAGTGACAAAGCAACGATCTCGTGGCAGGAATCAATGCTTTGGAGGAGTTTAAAATAAGGTGCTAATCTGTTTTTGCGCTCGAGGTAATATGTTGCATCATCCTCTTTTGTGTTGTATTTTTTTTATTTGAATTTAAAATATATTCTGCTTGTTGTTCCTAATTATATTAGGTCAAATGCTTTGGGTTTCAATGCAAAGTATCCTCTCAGATACTGTGAGTTGTCTGAATTAATGCAATGTTTTGAACCCCAAAATGTGCTCTCTAATATCGTATATGTTCAAATTCTGCTATTTTATCTTACTTATTTTAGTTTAGCAACAAAGTACAAATTATCAACGTAAAGATTGTTATTTTTGCAAATTTTGAAGTAAAGATGGTTGTTGTAGCAAACTATTTAATTGTGCAAATTTATTTTTAGTTTAGTGACAAAGTACAAACTATTAGTTTGGCGCAAGCTTATTTCATTTTAGTGATAAAGCATAAAAAGTTTTTTTTTTTTTTTTCTTCTTCTTTTGTAGATTAACGGAGGATTCATTTTTCGTTGAAGTATGGGTTGTGGGAGGTTTGTAAGAAGAGGAGACAGTATTTGATACACTAGAGGAAATAAACGTGAGTTTGAGTATGCTAATCTAGAAGTAGCAAACGTGAGAACATCATCATTGTATTGTAACTATGAGTTACGTGTTGGGGGTTGGGGATGAAAGAATGTTCCATTACAAACTATCAGAGTTGTCATTTGAGATGGGTACAAGGTTTGGGAAGATACAAATTTAGAAGATAAGAAGCTTGCTTTGAAAACTTCAAAGGTTATGACATTATACGTGGAAGACAAGAACTCCAATAGACGTTATTTGCACACAAGGTAGCATCCTGTATAATTAATAGACATGGAACAAGTTGGAAGGCATCGAGATTAATTTTTTGTAGAAGACATGATTTTAATGATGAAGTTGGTTTAGATAAAATAGGACCTGACAGGAGAGTTGATGAAGCCCTCACTCAATGACATATATGTGAAGGAAGAGTTAATTTATATAAGGTCAGATGCAGGGAATGAAATGTTTGAGGATTTAAAAAATTCTAGCGACGCCATCATATTTTGGAGGAAAAGAAGAACAAGGCTGATCTCAGAACTCAAAAGCATATTGAAAGGAATGAAGAAGAAGATTGTGTTGCAAGGAGGGAAAAAAATCGTGAAGTGGAACTAAACATGTAGGAGGTGAGTGGTACAGTGACCCTGATAAGGAAGATGAACTTATCAATTTGGAGGGGTAATATGATGAGGTGCCCGAATGCCTTTGCTACAAGTCATGGGAGACGGATGTGAAGAATTATGATTTAAAAGTTGGGGACAAATTCCATCGCTATAAAAAGTTCGTGAAAGTGCTTAGGAATTGGAGTGCAAGATAGGGCTATAAGTTGTTTTTGAAGACTGTAAGCAACAGGATTTTATTTGAATAAATTATTTTGATGCATCAGGCTACCAGCCAATGTGTTCCCTAAATATATAAGAGGCTGGTTTTTGTGGTGGTTTGGCAGTTTTGGATTTTATTTTATTTTTTTTTATATTGAAATTGTCTTTTGAAGGACAGATTACAGGGTCCATCCGAGAAATTGGCGATTTGTTGTTAAATTCATTATTCAATTATTTTACCGTTATATTTTCTCCATTTAGATTTTGTTTGTTTGGCATTCTATTGATTGTGAAGCATTGTATTTACAGTTGAGACACTTTCATTCCATTGTTAAATTGTCTAATTAATAATTGAAACATGGCACTAACTTAAATTAATTTAAGAAAGGGACAACTTTGATCTTCCCCGAAATAGAGAAATAAGCGTTGATTCCATACCACCTAAACACTAGTTTTTTCATTAATCAAACAATTAAAATCATTGTTGGTTGCATTCCCTGTTTCTTCAAGAATGTGTTGGAGGCAATGAATGAGCTATTGCAGTTCTCCCGAAAAAAAAAGTCGACGAAATTAAGGGGAAGGAGATGACATTTCCTTTTAATTTGTCATAAGAGTATCTTCGTTCAATGCAATTAAACAGCTCCAAAAGTAACAAAAAACACACACACCCTGTGTATAAAATCAAACTATCAAATGGACCCTTTTAGGCAATATTTTTAAAAATATAAATTTGGTGCCAATTAAAAAAATATAGGAAGTTTTCTACCAGCTACTTTATATGGAGGTAAACTACATCTTGCTCTATTTTTGGGCATCTCAAATCTCAATTTATTTCTTCTACTTCACATTTCCTTGAATACCTCTGCTCATCCCAAAACTATCAATTGAATAAGGAAAAAAGGTAAAAACTATAATAATAGAACAAGTAAACTTTAAGATATGAAACTTTTGCTCTTTGAGATTTGCAAATGGTAAGAAATTTGAGCTCAATATGAAATAATGTGCAATATTTCTAATGTTTGAAATATCAAATAAACTATTGTTAGTACATCATTTGTGTAAATAAAGACATTATAAGTAGCATTGTAATTGAATATTCAAAAATTTATTTAGTATCGCATTTGTATCCATTTGTACAAAATTTATCTGCATCCGTTTAACGCGAATATTATCCATATTTTATTAGTAGATATTCAATTATAAATGGATAAAAATATGGTAAATACATATTTGATTCATTTAATATCCACTCCAAATATATATTTATTAAATAATATATTATTTAAATTTTTCAATCTCAAAATCCATATATATACATATATATAAATTATAATTGAAAAATTAGGAAGAAGAAAATAAATTTAAAAAATTATTGTAATATAGAGAAAAAATAAAGAATAAAATTAATCAACATAATTATTGGGGTAAATGGCACTTCACCACCCCCACCCTCTCACCCCTAAAAAAAATAATCATTTTGGCACATTACCCCTAAAGATAACGTAAAGCCGCTTCACCCCCTCAACTTAGAGTCACGAAACACTCTGCCCCCCAATACAATTTCTAACAGATCATGTGACTGGAGAAAATACTATTCTTGTTATTTTCATTTTTTTCCCACCTTTCTCAGCATATTTGTGTGACACTTTATATAATGTGTTATATATATTCCCTTAAGAGGGCTATTAGTTTGTAAAGTGCATTTCTTACTAAACTAATTAATTATGTGTGTAATTGAAAGAACAGGCCAAAAAAAAATGTGCAGTATGTGAGCACTTCTTACTCTTTCCTTCTTAATCGGCATGACCATGGTTTAAAAGAATGACAAAGTTAATGATTCCAATTCTTTAAAGGTTGATTGGATAATTTTAATGTCACATAAATGAAGCATGAGCTTTACTGTTTCCTAAAAATGTCTTTTATAAAGTAAGAAAAATTTGTTTTAAAGCATTAATAAGATTAGTGATTTAGCTTATAATTATATAAAAGCAAAAAAGAAGAAGAAGAAGAAGAAAAGGTTAGTGATTTTGCTTCTTTTATGTGGTTGGTTGAGCAATCTTACTAGACAATAAAATAAATTAATCATTTGAAGGTGCCTTTACATCACAACCATCATCCCTACTATATGAATAAAAAATTAAAAAATTTTCTAACTAAAATACATGTATTAAAACTCATTCAGTTGTATTTCAATCAACAATTAATTTCCTAAATAATAGGAGAAGGCAAACGAGCTAATTGAAGGTAAGAAAAGAATAAGAACACCATTATCCTATTGTTCTTAGTAAATGAGTTTCTTTATTTTTGAGTTGAAAAATGTACAAATGACAATAGTAGTTAGGTTCTTTTTTTTTTTCCTAAGCGAAAAAAGGTGGAAAAAAGTTAAAATGATGCGAATAGCCTTTTCTCTGGCCACAAGATATGACAAAAATTGTGTTTAGGGAGTGTTCTAGTGACACTAAGTTGAGGGGTTGAAGTAGCTTTAAATTAGTTTTGAAGGGTAATGTGCCAAAACAACTAAATTTAGGGGGTTGAAGTGCCATTTACCCTAATTATTGTTAGTTGATTTTATAATTAATATACTTAAATATCATTATTAGTATTAATCAATGCTAATAATCAATTATAAAGTTATTTATTAATTAAAAATTATGCTATTTGTTTGATTTTTTTTTATTGAAATTGTATAGTTCCTTCTATTAATTAAAAATATGTATTTGTTATAAATTAATAGATTCACATACAAATATCTAAATAATTATCATTGAATATGAATCTCAAAAAATAATTTGAATACAAGTAAGTTTAATCAACGATTATAACGCTCTTCTCTCAAAATAATGAATTCCTTTTTTATGCGTGTGCGCGTCATTGAATCTCCCAATCAAAAGCAATGACCGAATTTACCAAAATTCCAATACATTCCAAAAGCTAGGGTTTCTTTGCCCAATAATGCCCATGATCGCGATATTATTCCGCCCCCTAATGCACCCGTCACCCACCCCTCTATCTCCTGCAAACCAACATCTATACTAATCTATACTATTAGATATAGTACAACAATATTTAATTAAAATTGTGTAATTTCAACCAAATCTAAATTCCTCGAATTTTAATATTTTTGGATTAAATTTTGAAATATTTATTGATTATTAATTTTATTTTTTAATTTTACTGTAATATAACTAACTTATCTATTATAACTAAAATATCATGTTGCATTTCACAAAAATTGAAGTATAAATTTTAATAAAATAATTTCAAAACGTCCATAATTATATATTGTCATTATCTCATTAGATAAGTTATAATTTAAAACATGCTTAATAAACACCAAATTTGGCACTCCTATAACAAAATTTTATCATATGATCAATACTCATCACAAAATTAATAGACTAGTCTTGCATTTATTTTATACATAACTATGTCATTCTACAATTACTTTTTCCTCCTGTTATTTTCATATTATTATAGCTATCATTATTTTATATTTTTGTTCTTTTAATTTCTTTATTACTTATATGTTTATTTCAATTAGTTCTTTACTTATATTTATAATATTATTTAATAAAAAATAAATATCACTCTCTACGGTGTGTGTGTGTGTGTGTGTGTATAATGTTTAAAAAAATTACATGTTTAGAAACTTTAAATTTATTACTACATAAAATGCTTTTTATATATTTGATATATATTCTAGATCTTGATAATTAAAATATGTTAGATAATTATTAAGTGTACACCTGAGTATAATACATATATTTTAGTAGCATAAATGTGGCAACTATCATATGACATAGGATCAAGTAAATTAGAAATAAAATATTTATATCATAATGCAACAAAACATATGATATAACACAACAAGTAAAAATTAAACTTAGTAAAGGATTCAAACCGAAAGCCGCAAATCAAGGACCAAATAAATATTGAGTCGAAGCCTACATGAGCACAGCTTTCTTAAGGTTTAATCCGCCTCCCATTGGTACCCGAGGACTATTGATGGACAACCTCTCAAAATACAACGACTCCAAACAGCTAAAGGCGGCACTCCTATCGACTGAACCTCCAAACCAAACTAACTTGAACCTCTTATGATTAATGAAGAATGAGTATGTATATATGCGAGTATGAATGCCAATATTGCTAGAGTGCTAGAATACTTGTATGTGTTTTCTTATGAAATGGACACTAGACATCACCTATATTTAAAGGACTTAAGGCCTATTCCTATAAGCTATGTCCCTAACTCTGTTAGACTAAATAAATATGTATCCTTTATTTTAAATTTTAATAGACATGGGTTGCAACTCTTTAAGAAATTAGACATGACTATTGAGAGAATGAATTTTGGTCTCAAAACCCAAAATTTAAAATAATCCTAATAATAATAATTATATAGAATAATTATTATTATTACCAGATTATTGTTATATACTATCCACCCACTCGCATGTCTTAACATTATTTTAGCTCATAGCTCGCTATTAACTCAATTTGCTCATTCAATACTTTATTAATTTTGACACTAAAATATCTCTTCAATTAGATAAATTAATTTATTTAGATGCTAAAATTCTAACAATCCCCCACATGAATGAACAAATAGTCTGAAAGATATGCTCATGAATGCAATTGCATAACAGAGATTCAGCTCAAGTGATATTGCATCGGGAAAGGTAGCTTCTAGCTTTGAACCTTCTTTAGTGAGCACTATTGGAAGCATTTGCCAACTAGTGAACATGATATCTTGAACTATTCAATTTTTGTGTACACCAAGACAATAATACTACACACAACACCACTCAATAGTTAGTTTTATGGTTTATCCGTTGTGTTCATTTTAGCCTTGAACAATTCTTGGCACTTATGAGTACCACTCTAAAAATTCAGCCTTAAAATTTCTCATAAGATAAGCCAATCCCCACACATAGGTGACTTCTCATTAAGAAGCTCCTATTGTGCCCCCACTCAAAATATCAAGATATGAGTGTCATAAAAAGTAATACTTAACCTAGAACTTTTGTAGGATGCACTATCTACTCATCAATGAAATGGGCTAGAGAGTTGTGGCCCCCCATAGTGCTTCTACGTCGAGTCATAGTTCCATAACTTATTTTTCCCTTTAAACCTACTTCATGAGATCTCCAATCACATAGGTAGGGTTCTCGTTATAGTGACTCAGCTATTTAAAGGCTTCAAACACATTCCCTCTGATGATTTATTCACTTGCTCTCTATTTACACCTTTGGTTAGCAAATTCGCAAAGTTATCTTTAGACTTCATGTAGTCAATTGAGATAACTCTACTAGAGAGCAGTTGTCTAGCGATGTTATGTCTTCTCCATATATGTCGAGACTTATAGTTGTACATACTACTTTGTGCCCTTCCAATGGTAGATTAGCTATCACAGCGGATGCAAATTGTTGGCACAGGTTTCATCCAATTTGGAATATCTTCCAAAAATTAGCGTAGCCATTCTGCTTCCTCACCTACTTTATCCAACGCGATAAACTTCAATTCCATCGTTGATCTAACTATGCAAGTTAGCTTTGAGGATTTCCACGATATGGTAGCTCCACTCTTGGACTTGGACTTGTTTGAATCAAATATCCAATTGGCATTGCTGTGTCCCTCAATTACAGCTGGATATTTGGTGGAGTGCGATCCATACTTCATGGTGTGTTTTAAGTACTTTAGTACTTTGATAATAGCATTTCAATGCTCTTGTCCAAGGTTGCTTGTGTATCTACTTAGTTTACCAACCACATATGCAATATCTAGCCTTGTGTAGCTCATAATGTACATTAGGCTTCCAATTATACATGCGTTCTCTACTTGGGCCTTTCCTTCACCTTTATTCTTAGTAAGCTGTTAGTTTACATCTATCGTTGTTTTCACAGGATTGCTAGTGAAATCTTGAAATTTTTGTAACATTTTCTCAATGTAGTGAAATTGTGTTAATGCCATCCCATCAGGGATTCTCATAATTTTAATTTCAAGTATGATATCACCAAGGCCTATATCTTTCATATCGAAATTGCGACTGAGCAATTTCTTTGTCTCTTTGATTATGTCACTATTGTTTTCGATGATTAACATATCATCTATGTATAAACATAAAATGACATATTCAGTTGGTGCACCTCTAATATATACACATTTGTCACACTCATTAATCTTGAAACGGTTGGCTATCATCATATAATCAAATTTAAGATGCCATTGTTTCGGTGTTTGTTTTAAATTATATAACAATTTAATTAATTTGCATACCTTTTTCTCTTAGCCTGGAACCACAAACCCTTTAGGTTGTTCTGTATGAATTTTCTCATCAAGGTCACCATTTAAAAATGCTACCTTTATATCCATTTGATGGATCTCGAGATTATTTATAGTAGCAAAGACAATTAATAATTGAATAGAAATTATTCTAGTTATTAGTGAATATGTATCAAAATAGTCGAGACCTTCCTTCTGTCGATACTCTTTGACTACTAGTCATGCCTTGTATTATCTATCATACCACCAACTTTCATTTTCCTCTTGAAAATCTATTTACAACCTCTGGGTTTATTTCTAGGAGGTAAATCTCCTATTTTCCATGTATGATTATGCACGACAAACTCTATCTCACTATTTATTACTTCCTTCAATAAAAGCTTTAGGGGTAGTCATAGCTTCAATAAATGTTCATAGTTCACTTTCTAATATGTAAGTAAAGAAGTCAGGCCCAAAGTATTTAGCCATTCTAGCTCTTTTGCTACATCTCAGCTCAAGGTCCTCTTTACTCAACTCTTGAACTTTTCAAGGTCTTTTAAATATGAGTTGTCTCTCTTCCTTTTTCCCCCACACTTGAAGATATTGATAGGATGGTGGGCGCCCTTTCTATGCCTCATATGATGTTTTTGTAATTTCTTATGGTCCATCTTATTAAGTAAATGATTTGCAATCAACACTATCTCTCCCCACATGTTTTGATGTGTCCCTGCATTAATTAATAATGTAGTAAACATATTCACCACCTCTATCACTTATAAGTATTTTTATTTTCTTTTCAAGTTGATTGTCAATCTCATTCTTGTAATGTTTAAATACTTTATTAGCTTCATATTTGTTAGAAAGTAGATAAACAGATAATATCTTGTGCAATCATCTATAAAGGTTATAAATATTTTTTTCCTCCTCTTAATTGCACCATTTTTAAGTTACATATGTCTGTGTAAACTGAATTTAATGGTTCATTACTTTTCTCTATTACCTTAAAAGGAGTTTTTGTCATCTTTGCATCAATGCAAGCTTCATGCTTAGATTTTATATTAAGATCCAACTAAGGTAAAATGCCGCTTTTAGCTAGTTTACTTAAAGTACCAAAATTTACATACCCTAGTCTATGATGCCATAAATCTAGAGACTCCAACAAGTAAGCCAAACTCACTTTATTTCCATTAGTAACATCTTTTGATACATTTTTGGGTGTGATAGTCATTACATTTATTTTAAAAAGCCCATCACACAAATAGCCTTTTCTGACATACACATCATTTTTAGTAAGTACAAACTTGTCGAATTCAAAAACTAGTCTAAAACTAGATAGGCACACAATAAAATACCTATACACACATACATATGTTGTACTTGGACAACTATGTAGAAGCATGAATACATCAAATTAAGTTTGACTTTCTAATTCTGAAGATACAAACATGATAGATTGTGCAATGAGGGAAACAAGCCTTGTTTTTCCTTGAAAATAATGAAGAGTACAGCAGTGATTCTTATGCTATTGGAAAGCAAAGTTAAAACCTATTTTTTATTTTTTCTTCAAGTACGCACACATTCGCTTATACAATTTGTATATATTTATATTAAAAAAACTTAATTCCAACAATAGTGTCAAAGATAGAAAATTGATACTTTACAAAATATATAGTTATTTAATAGAACAAACTTCTTGTTGAGAGTTTCTAGAGGCACAATACTAGGCCATATGTCAAGGATACAAAATTACAGATTACTAGGATAGATACTAAGATAGGTTCCGCATACTAAGATATTCACAAAGTTCTTATCACACAAGATAATTAAACATAATAGATTGTATCTTAAGGGAAAAGAAAAAAGAAAAAAGAAAAATTCACAACCAGCAAAATTGTATAGAAAGAAAAAATGCTTGTACGGGACACAATGATTACTTACATGTAAAAATTGCAACCTTACAAAACATAATTCTGTGAAGAATCAAGAATGAGACAGAGACATCAAATGAATTTAGAATGTTACAATTTTTACATATTCTAAATTGAGTAGGATTTTTAAAGCACGCACTAATTATGCTACTTAATTATGTAGAAAGATTGGAGATTAAAACATTAAGCTTGTCAGATAATTATTAAGTGTGCACCAGAATATGATACATATATTTTAGTAGCGTAAATGTGGTGGCAATCATGTAACATAGGATCAAGTAAATTAGAAATAAAATATTTATATCGTAATGCTACAAAACATATGATGTAACACAAGAAGTAAAAATTAAACTTAGTAAAGGATTCAAACCAAAAGCAGTAAATCGAGGAACAAATAAATATTAAGTCAAAGCTTGCATGAGCATAGCTTCCTTAAAGTTTGATCCGCCTCCCACTGGTACTCGAGGACTACTAACAGACAACCTCCCAAGATATAATGATTCCGAATAGCCAAAAACAACACTCCTATCAGTTGAACCTTCAAACCAGACTAACTTCAACCTCTTATGATAAATGAAGAATGAGCATGTATGTATGTGAGTATGAATGCCTATATTGCTAGAGTGCTAGAATACTTGTACGTGTTTTATTATGAAATGGACACTAGACATCACCTATATTTATAGGACTTAAGTGCCTATTCCTATAAAACATTGTGAGCACAAATTTATTTGTTTGCAAAATAAAATTACAAGACAAGAAGATTTTTACAAATAAGAATGAAATTAAAATATATCAACTATGGATTCAATCTCTAATCTAATCCTCTGATTCTTCCCTTTCAAATATTTTCTTGAATTTAATGAGCTTTGCGAAAAATGTCTTGAATGCCTTGAATCTCCTTAAATTTGATTTGAAGAAAATAACACCAATTCGAGTGCTTCGCATCTTAATCTCAAGTTAAACGCTAAAATATATGAGCTCCGCAAATAACACCTTTAACATTGTAGATCTCCTTGAATTTAATTTGAATAAAATAACACCAATTTGGGGGCTCCGCATCTTAATGTCGAATCAAATGACAAAATATGATGAGTTCTACAAAGAACACCTTGAACACCGTAGATCTCCTTGAATTTGATTGAGAGAATTGTTGAACTTCTCTAAAGCACCTCTTACTTGTTAGAATTTGTGTTGTGTATAGAATGATCTTTGGTCACCCCTTTTATATAGGTACTTGATAGGAGATTTCTAGATTGACTTAAATTTCTTCGATTATCTCTTCAATAAGATAATATCAAATATCTTTGATTTGAGAATATCAAACATCAAAATATAATATCAATATTAATAGACAATATCAAATATCTTTGATTTGATTGATTTATAGAAATAGACACTCCATCTTTGACACTTGTTAATATTTGATTTGAGTATAAAATAAATATTAAATCCTTAATTAAAATTAACTATTTATCTTTTGGAATTAAATTTAGTAAATTCCAAGAAACAAATAGAAATTTGAAATTAATATCTAGCATATTATTTTATACGTGTCACTTTTCAATTGGCCAAAAATTAACATGTCCGCAGACATGTCCCTAACTTTGTCAGACTAAACAAAGGTTGTGACCTTTATTTTGAATTTCAAAAGATATGGATTGCAACTCTTTAAGAAATTAGACATGATTGTTGAAAGAATTAATTTCAGTCTCAAAATCCAAAAATTTTAAATAATCCTAATAATAATTATATAATAGAATTATATTGTTATTATTATTATTATTATTATTATTATTATTACTGGATTATTATTATATACTATCCACACTCCCATGTCTTAACATAATTTTAATTTATGGATCACTTTTTAACTCAATTTGCTCATTCAATACTTTATTAATTTTGGCACTAAAATATCTTCTTACCAAGATAAATTAATTTATTTATGTGCTAAAATTCTGACAAAATTTACTGATGTATCAGTTCTACCCAAGCTGCATGTAGACCTAATTGAGCCATGGCACTTCGGGAGAAGCTCAGTGAAACGACTCTGTAGGAGGTCCTCAGAACGAACGGGCGTTACGAAGAGACGTTGGAGGTCTAGTGAGTTACGGCCATGATTAAGGCATTGTATGGCCACCACGACTAAGGCATTAAAGTTTCCATAATAAGAGAATAGCTGACAAGACTGCAATTAGATGTTGCAAGAATGGAGAGGATCCAAATAGAAAAAATGTAGAGAAAGAAGCAAAAAAAACGCCACTTACTTTGATGCTTTTTTAACCATTAAAAAGAAATTTTCGTTCCCTGACATGATAAAATGATTATACAAAGTAAATCCATTGAGACTATATATGTGAGTTGAAAAAATATGTTATTTAATTTTTTTCTTCCAACGGGCTACATTTATTGTTTTTAATTTAGTTATACATTTCTAACCCATCCGCTCCAAAAAAAAAAAAAAAAGATACAATATTTATCTAAATAGAATAATTGATAACTAAGTTATATGAATACCAAAAAAAAAAGTTATATGCAAACAAGCAACTAAATTTTCATATTTAATATTTTTTTTTGCTTATGTAGTTATAATCACTTTATTTTCAATTAAAAAGCTATATTATTAAATTATTCCATATCTAAATTAAATAATTATTTTTTGGCAACTCATATATTTTAAATATAAAATTTTTTTAAATATTTTATGTTAAATATATTTCACAAGTAAAAGACAAATATTCAACAACCGTGATTAACTTTTAAATATTGTGATTTGCTTAAAAAATTTTACAACTTATCCATTCCTTATGACAAAGGGCAAACACATATTCCTGTCTATAATCATAATATTATTTTCTCAATAAAGAATTTGAAATTTGAGAAATGAATAATTTTACACTAGTTGGTACGTATGCCCAAATCATATAAAAAAAATTCAAATTTAATTATTTTAAAATAATATTTTTTTGGATCCACAAACCATATATAAGTCTCTTTCCAAAACATCTACAAATCCTCACTTTTATTTTATATTATCTAATTTTCATCCATTATAGTTTCTCAACAATACAATAATAAAGAACTCATTATCAAGCATTTGAAGTAATTTTTTTAGATGGGATATAAGTTTATGATTCACATGGTTGAAAATTTTTTAGTAGTTTGATGAATGAGTCAACGACATCAATCTTTATATTTTTAGTGAATTTATTTATGCATTTTAATTTTTATGTCACTACATTTATTTGCACAATTTTGATTCATAAGAATTTATTAAACAATGTTTTTATATATGCAAATAGTAATATTTGAATGTAACTATTAGATCATGAAATTTTAATTGGGACTAAATACCATACTAATCTATTTTTACATTTTATGTTTATAAAAGAAAAGATTAATGGTTTTTATATCTTTGGTGTTGGAAATTTATTTGTAGTTTTATGATCAATTATGTAATATATGTTACTCGATAATTTTGAAAGTAATAAAACAACTTCATAAATAAAAATAAATGGATTTTACTCATTTGAGTCACATCTAAGTATTAGAAAGTATTTTGGTTTGTAAAAAATTCCATGTGAAAAAGTATAAATTGACTAAATAATGGCTCAATATTAGTTCTTTTCACAAATGTAACGTTAAAAAAAAATTATTTATTTACCCTATAAACATATTATTGACATTTCAAAACTTCAAGTATCTTGAAAACTGTAATCGTGACCGCCACATTATTAAGAAATCATACTAAAAGACTTCACATTTTAAAAAATTCATTTGTTTATTTAGTATGTCACAAGATAGGTATATATTTATATTTAATTCAAGAAATATATTGAAAAGAATGTTCAACTATACTTTTTTTTCTTTTATCTTTTTTCCTCACTTGTTTTTTAAAGTTTTACCAGTTTAAAAACCTGGGTATAATTTATTAAAACGTTCAAATGAAACATTCATTATGTATTGTTTAAAACAAATTTTTTAAAATAATAAAAGGATACTGTTTACTTTTCAATTACATAAAGTGTAACGAATATTATTGTAAGCTATAATATTTCAATATTAAAATTATATTTGGTGCAGTGCCTGGGCACATTCTAGTATCTATCTAAATATACCACAATTGCAGGAATACAAGAGTGATCCCACTTTCAACTCTACCTAAACAAAACAGAACAGACAAGGAAATATTACTACAAGGTGAGGGCAAGACAACATCAACTCGTTAACTACATACCTAGCATTGAGTGCTACTGCTGTTTAATCCTCTGATCCACTACATAGTACAAGCAAGCAACAAAAGATGAAGCTCTTGCAGAAGCAAAGTCCGAGCCACTTGTAAACAGGCTATAACCTTTAACAGCTCAAAAGCTAACCACACAATCTATACATATTGCCATCATTCACCTTGTCTTAAGTAAAAACATGCTAAGGATACTTGTGAATGTAATTCAACGGGCCCCAACTGAGTTTTGAGGCAATTAATTCCATTTACAAACGAAATTAACTACATCCAGCAGAACTTCACACTTAGTAATTACATCTACAAACCATTGAAAGTTGCTTTTTATCTGTTTCCGTACTCTGCTAGTTATTCCATAACTTTTCCATTACAAAAAAACAATGGTGGCACAGGTGCTGTTTTCACTATCCGGAAAGTTCACTCTGCAGATAATTGCAAATCATATTAAGAACGGCATATAAATAGGTCAAAAACAGAGGGGAAAAAAATGCACTACAAACTGACAATTCAAATAGCATAGACAAGCAACTGAAAAAATACATACTTGAGGTTCAAAGGTATTATCTGGTGCAACATACTAAGAATAAGAATAAGATATAATCTGTCTCATAAATAATGTTTCCCAAGAATAAGGCAGACGTAGCCAAGCAAATTAATTTTGGAAATGCCAGTCAAGTCATCAATATAATTAACTTTTGGGAGGCATCAGTGAAAAATGAAGATATAAGTGAAAAATGCTCACCACAATAGTTTGGCTATAGGTTAAGAATCAACTTTCCTCCAAATTTCATGGCATGGGAAGACTCTTTGTTCCATTTTGATAACTCAACCCTTTCTTCCCAATTCCACATATGTGAACACGCATTTCACATTTCCCAACAAGCTCAAAGATGCAAATATCTCCCATCTGGATGTCATTATCACGCACAAAAGCCATCCATCCTCCACAGAAAGTGTGCAATGTCTGCACTTTTATAGTGGGGATAGAATTTACAGTCCAGCATTGTCCATTTAAATTATGAAGAAGAATCTCTGTCTTGCAGTTTGGCAGGTGTTCCATAGAAAATTGATAGGGAATTTTCTGGGTGACAAAATCCAGAAATTTCTTTAGTTTTTGATAATCAGTTGAAAGAGCAGTTTGCAGAACTATGAATTACAATAGGAGATGTCAAATTAACACAAAATTAAACAGGTCACCCCCAAGACCCTGCAACCACAGGTACCAACAGTAGACAGACGACAACACTATAGCAAATAAATTATTAATATGCAAGTTAGATTGACTAATCTGATAATGGATTTAATGACAGTCCCCTTCAGTTACAGACTAACAACATTTACCAGTAAACAAGTTGCTTCCCCTCAAGTCAATCTGTTCCTTATAACCCTAGATAAAGAGTAAAAACATTCAGTCAAAAGTAAGATTACCAAATCAAATCATCCATGATTCTTCTTCCTTTCGCATGCAATCCTAAACTATGTTTCTTGTTAAATATAAAGGACATAGTTACATTGAACAAGCTCTAAGAGTTATGAAAGATATTTCAATAGTGAAAGCAATTGGCATAGCAACAACAATAAATGCTCCATGCTTCCATCCTCAGGTTGAATCATATCTGATCAGAAAGTCCCATCTGTTAATTGAGATGTCAACACTTTCTTTGTTTCTTACAATTTTATGATTAAGTTTCACTAGTGTAGGTTACATATATACCCAACTTACTACAGAATGTGAAGCGAGCAGTCATGCCAGCATCAACATTATTGATCGCATCATGAACATCAATATGTTTCCTGTTTTATACAAGGATCACTAGATGAGAATGAATCACAAGATATTGAACTTCTTTACATTAACATTACCTCTACAATATTAACAACAAAACTTTTGGTCTATTATTTTGTCCATAAGAGAAAAGGTCCTTTTTATGCAAAGTGAGGCATGTGAAAATGTAGAAATGTTGCAATTTGAAGTTGAGAATAAACATATGATCAAGTCAAATCAAGAAAAGAAAAGAACAAAAAACAAATAAAGCAGCTCACCAGAGTGAATGAACCACTGATGTTGAACTTTTTCATAACTCTCACAAAATGAGGAAAACTTGAAACAAAATACTGCGCAGCTATTTTTTCTTCAGGTGCTGACTTCATTGACATACAACCTTTAGTGTGAGAACCTAGTTTGTCAAGGGAGCCAAATCTTTTATGAATATCCTTTCAATTTTTTGCATGAAAAGAATTCGGTGAAGGCATGCGGCTACTTAGGAAATGTCAAATACATGAATTACCACAGAAAGAGCAGATCTGTCACCTGATCCTGCAATGGAATTGTTTGATTGAGAGCAGAGAGCGGATCCCTTAATACTATGAGCACTTTCACTTATTTTCTTTGATTTACGCCTGGACAATTTATTTGTTGTTGTACAACCATTGTTTCTTCCTCCACGAGCTGCCTCATCATCATGACCATCTATCCCTTCCTTTCCTACTCTAAGAATTCTCACCTGCAGCTCAAACTTGCGTACAAGCTCAAAGATGCAGATATCTTCAATATCAATATTATTATCGCGAACAAAACTCAACCACCCTCCACAGAAAGTATGTGATGTTTGGACTTTCGTGGTGGGAATTGAATTCACTGTCCAACTTTCTCCTTTTAAATTTCGAAGCACAATCTTTACTTTACATTTGGGTAGGTGCTCTGTTGCAAATTGATAAGGTACATTCTGCGTAAGCAAACAACAATCACAAATCAGATACAAAATGATAGAAATTGATGATGAATAGGAAACAATAAATGCTTAGCAGGTATTGTCTATTATATCTGACACATAGAACATAATAATGCTGAAAAGTCATGCAACAAAGTGGCTGTGCAAACATCAAATCAGTTACATCGTGAAAAATAACGTCTAGATTTCATTAAGTATCCATGTCTCAAGAAGGTTTAAGAAATTACATATTGATGTATTAGAGATCGATGTGCAGTATCATCAACAGATTGCTCCAAATTGGAGAAGTCAGATCAACATATCCTTGATACAATTGCACCACCCAATATTTTTATTTTACAAACTAGTTTCATTCAAAACGAGTACTGGTAGTAGTCAATCAACACATAATATATTTCAATGCTAAGAAATGGAAAGGCTCAAGGCAATAGAACTAGGCACCAGAGTGTAAGAACCACTTATGTTGAATCTTTTCATGACTTTTAAAAAGTTAGGGAAAGATGATGTAAATGAGCGGGCTATTCTTTCGGCCTCTGATGCTGATAGTAGCATATCTAGCTTTGTGCTTCTATTCCTGAAAGATGGATCTGCATTGAAAATCCAAACAAAGAGATAAGTTTCAAATACCCAAAAAAAAAAAAAAACTATTAATGTTGTGGCTTAAATAAATCAACTGTATGCATTGCCTTCTATTATCAAAAACTCCTTGTCTATAAATCTAAATCTTTTGTTTTAGTAATAAACTAAGTCTCATATAGTAGTTCTGCATTACATATCACAGTAGTTTATGTTCCGTAGAAGATCATTTTTTTGTTCCCCACAGCCAGAAGTCAGCAGCTATCATAAAACCTTTTTGAGTAATATGTATAAACTATAGCAAATAACAAAGGTTTAGAGGGTCTAGCTCAATTTATTTAAATGATCTTATAACCTCTAATACCTTATCTCGCAAATGTTTTTTAAAACTTATGAAATGTTAGATTTTATTTTAAAGATAAGCTACTGACATGCTTGATAAAACAAGATCACCAAACTTATATGATATTAATAATGACACTTTTGTATCAACATATTAAAACTAATGGAGTATGTTAAAATATTAAAAATAAGTTAGGAACTCTCTACTTTTTTCTGAAAGAGCTTACAAAATCCTAACATCTTGTATTGGGATCTTATAAACTCCTCTCTTAAAAATATGACCAAAAACCTTAAAACAACTTATATATGTTTTAAGAAGCTTGTGAGCTCACCCTAAAACTCTCTTAAAAACATCAAGATTCAAGAATGTGGGCAATATTTACTCGCAAGCTATCAGAACCTGATAAACAGCAGTCCGCAACCAACATTACCTGGGTTGTCATGTGGGACTGTTGTAAGAGGTAAAGCAATGGTGACGACATCTTTCAAGTTACTGTTGCCATCAGTTTGTTGCACCCATTCTTCTGCATTGACCACATTTGTACTGTTTTTGTACTCCTTAAACATTCCTTCTGAGTGCATTTGAGAGCATCTCATTTTTTTGGGAGAGCCTTCAATGATGCCATCTAATAGAGCTGATCTTTCCCTGTCCCTTTTCTTCAACATATTACTGTCATATTTACTTAAATCTTGGCTGCTTTCAGCACTAAATGCAGCTTCCTTCTCGCATGTACTCCGATCAAAAATTTGCACCGTGAAAAACAAATCTCCATCATATCTAAAAACTATTGAATCACCAAGTTCAAGAAAGTGATCTCTAACAAAATCCGCCCAGCCATCATTGAGGAATAAACCACTGTCAACCTGAATTAAGTCAACATACCAACTATTTCCACTAGGACCAATTAAAACTGCTGTACCCGATGCTCTTCCTTCCAAATGTTTTACAAAGTTATATGGAATATTCTGAGAAAATTTAAAAAAAATAAGATAGTAGCGATGTCAGCATGACCTGGCACATCAAAACCATTCAAAACTATAGTTAAAGAAGTTAAAATGCTAATAAAGGATAGTCATGCATAGAATCATCATAGTAATATTCTTCAAGGTACATTAGAAATTTTCATTATTTAAAGCTATGATTATCTCATTTAAGATACTAACAAATACTTATGCTGTGTTTAAATCAAGGAAAATAGTAAGGAAAAAGACAAGGAAAATGCAAAGGTGCAAATACTAAGGCACAGAGTTACAACTTTTGAAACACGAAAAAAAAATTTCCTTCACATTTTCCACGTTAAAATCCAAGATCCAAACATAGGGTTAACCAGCACAGAAAAATTTATATGTGATCATTCACTCGAATTGTCTACTTTATTGAAGTAAAAAATGCTTGGAACAAGGTAGAAAAATACATTTACTAGATTGCACATATTGAGCAATAATGTCATTTTTAGTGTCATTCGATGTCTATTCCCAGCAATCTTTAAACCCCCCACACAATTGTCTCTGAATAAGGAGAAAGTTTTTCTTCTTCAAAATCCATAGTGGAGTGGAAGAAAAGGAACCTAATTTCTTTCTACATCATTTTACAGCACATTTTTTAACAATTTTCCCTCAAGATATGCCCCAGTATAATCTCACTTTTCTGAAACTATAAACAATTATCGCTGACATGCAAATAATCTTCGAGATTGCACATCATTCAGTTCTTGTTTTTTCCATTAATCATTACACAGTCAGGATGTTTAATCTAAGTGGAAAATGTGAAGTTGATCCCCCAACAAAAAAACAAATTTCAGACACTTATAAATTCCATTTCTGAACCCACTATACACAATCTTGAACCACATTACATATTAACCTCTTTCTCTCAATTCACACACACACACACACACACACACACACACACTTGCACACTATGTTTGTAGAAATTTACAGAAGCACACTAACTGCCACATCTATATAAATGCATTTGAAATTTTGAGGAGAGAAAATTACCAGTCTTCCAGAGCATAGAGAAGGGTCGAAACCCAGAAGAAAGTGAGGCCTTCTCATACCCCACATCTCTCTCTCTCTAGAGAGAAAACCCAGCAAATTTCTTGAAAAATTTTCTATCCTAACTCACATCATTTGGGATTCTGAATTAGAGTTCATACAGATTATGAAGGCGGAGAAGAAGCATAGAAATCTAAGGTAACTGAGTGAAATGACGACAAGGGTTTCGCGAGAGAGAGGCCGCGGTAGAAAAAGAGAATTATTTTTTTTATTTTTTGTATAAATAAATGCAAGTCTGCGAAGTATGAAGTGATCGATTGCGTTGCGTGGGTCACCATAGAGTTGCCAGGCGCGTGTACAATGAGTCTTAAAAATTAGACGTATTTTTTTCTAAAATATGAACTTTTTTTTCAAAATTAAAGGAAATGTTTATTTATAAATTATGTTTTTTGAATTATATATTTTGAAAGAATGAGTTTTGAGAGTGGGGTTAAAAAATATGAAATTTGTATTGAAAACTATGATATATGTTTGTTTATGATTTGGAAATAATAAGAAAATTATTTTGAAAAAATTTGGTATGTTTGTTTATGTTTTGGAGGAAGACAAATTCTACTATAGTAGTCAAATCAATACATTTTTGTTATTTTAAGAGGAGATGAATTCTATTGTAGCTAGGTGTGCAAACGAGTTGAGCTCGAGCTCGAGCTTCATAAAAATTGCTAGCTCAAGCTCAAGCCGGCTCACTAAAAAATTTTAAATTAAATAAAAATATTAAATTATTAATATATTATAATTATTTAATAAAAATTAATAAAACAATTTAAATTATAATTACATATAAATATATATTAAAGTATAATATATATTATAATAATTACTATAATTATTCAAATTATAATACCAAAAGGGGCAGGATCTTACGAAGGAGATCATAGATCGGAATCGAGTTCACGAAACCCAACCCATAGTAGGAAATTAGGATATCATTTACCTGAATTTACCAGCCCACCATATAAATCTGATTCAATACCCAAAAATCCACAAATGCCAACTCGGTTAATAAGGGCAAAACAAGGGGTAATCCAAAATCAAACATACATGGAGTGCCTGTAAAACTTCAGAACCTGATCGGATAACTCATTCATGGATCTAAAACCTTCAACACAAGCCTAGTCAAAGATGACCATGTATACAGAGAAAGTATCTAATAATTTAATCATATATAATAAATATTTAAAATTAAAAAAATAAAATTATTAATATATACTAATTAATATATAATAAATATTTAAAATTAGAAAACAGCTCATGAGCTTTCGAGCAATTTTTAACGAGCTTGAGCTCGACTCATCAATAAGCTCGAGCTTAAGTCAAGCTCAAGTCAAAGCCATCTCATGAAGTTCATGAACCGACTCGATTCATCTTACACTCTTAACTGTAGCAATCAAATCAATATATTTTTATTAAATTTTGAGAGTATAAATAGTTTTTAGTAGAGTTTTTATTATAATATGGTAATAAAATATTGTGATATGTAAATATATGTGATGGTAATGATTGTGATGTAAAGAATATAAGATTTTTGGTCATTTGCCAGTTAAATGGCGAGGATAATTTGATTATTTTAGAAATTATTTTGAGAGAAAAGAAAATATATGTTTGGTAACATTCTCCCATAACAATTTTGTTATGGGAGAATGTAACCCAGCATAGCCAAAATTTTCTCATGATTTTTTCCATATAAATTTCATTAAATGAAAGTGTTTCTTTTTCGATTCATACTTTTGAAATTTTATATAAAGTTATTTATTAAATATAAAATGTGTAGGCTCAATAGAGGGACTAAGGAGAAATCAAATTTAATGAGTAAAAGAAAATACAACTATTTTGTAAAATAAAATAATACAATAAGTTTTGAACAATCTTTATCTAATGGTTTTAATTTTTTTTTTTTGTTTGATAAATTGACACATAAATTGATACATAAATTACTTATTTGATCAATTAAATTTATATAAAAAAATTATTTTCAACAGAAAGGAGTTTAACTATACTGTATTTATGTGATGTTCTTAGGTAATAATTCAATATTTGTATTGGTAAGAGGTAGATAATAATGTTGGAATTGACAACTCTCTCTAACATATTAACTGGACTTAAAAAATGTGTAATGCTAAATTTCACTAGTTGGGAAAAATAACACGAAATTGAGGAATCAATGGTACAAGGTAAAATAAATTCACTTGTACTTTTTGTTTTCATTTAGACACTAAATAGAACTTTATAGCCAAACAGCGCATAAAGACAGCTTCTGGCATCGCAGTCTGAATGGAAACACCAATGAAGTGGATTTTTCAATATGTGGCTTAGGGGCCGTTTGGTTTCATTCTTATAGCTCATTTTTATTTTTACCTGAAAATAAAATAGAAAATTATCATTATTTATATTATTTTTTCAAATATTTTTTATTATATTTTCTCTCTATTTTCATTCATTTTTCAACCTTAATCATTTTTTATCTTCTCAATACTTTTCATACATCATTCACAACAAAAATATTATAAATTCAAATTCAAATTCATGTACAAATTATAATATTATTTTTTCAAACAATCATACATCACATCATCAATTCAAATCCTAAAACTACACAACTTTTAATACAAAAACATCTAATATCCAAAATACATCTCATTTTCACACATAGATAAGCCTATATTTTTAAACAACACATCCAAATATAACTCATTTTCAAATTTACTTTTTTTAACTAACTTTTCACTATATATTTTTACCTAAAAATGAAAATGCGTTGTGATAATGAAACCAAACGGCCCCTTAGGGATTTGTTGAATTTCATTACCATTTGTGTGGAAGGCCAGTTGGATTAAGTGGCACTTATTATAAAGTATCAAAAGCACTTTTCAAATTCATATCCAGTCCCTATTTGAATTTTTATATAATGAGCTCCCTAATTTTGTTAAAATTTAGAGATCAATCCCTACCACTAGATTTGACAAAAATATCCTTAAGTATAATATTTTCACTTATTTTCATTACTTCTTCTATATCCACACAACTAAACACCATTTATCTCAGTTCCCAAACACTAACCTACCTTCATCTTTCATTTCCAAAAATTAAAACAACAAAAAAAAGTCGCCATAGCAAACCGAGCTTAACAGTGCAAACGAGGAACCCGACAACGCAACCACCATCGGCATGACCACTGCATTTTCACCTTCTCAGTTTATTTTTATCATTTTTAGGTTATTTTCTCAGTTTATTTTCATTCTTCTCAGTTTATTTTCACAGTTTATTATTAGGTAATTCTCTCCATTTTGTATTTTCTTCTTCATCAGCAAAAAGAGTGTTTGTCGAAGATGTGAATATGAAGAAGGAGACATATTTTGAAGAAACTTGGACTGTATCATTTGTATTGGAATTGAAACAATATATAATTTGTTTATGTAAATTACATTTTACAAGAAATTATAGTACAAAACATTCAACCCTTTAGTACATTTTATAAGAAATTATAATATATAATCTATTTATCTGAAGTATATTTTACAAACAATTATAGTACAAAATATTCAACCATTTAGTAAATATTATTTGAAAGTGGTAGAATATAACCTGTTTATCTAAAGCACATTTTACAAGCAATTGTAATACAAAATATTCAACCTTTCAGTACATTTTACAAGAAATTGTAATATTTAATTTGTTTATCTAAAGTATATTTTCAAGCAATTTTAGTACAAAATATTCAATTTTTCAGTACACATTACTATAAGTGGTAGTATATAATTTATTTATGTAAAATACATTTTACAAGCAATTGTAGTATAAAATATTCAACCTTTCAGCAAATATTATTTAAAAGTTGTAGTATATAATCTGTTTATGTAAAGTACATTTTACAAAAAATTATAGTACAAAATATTCAATCTTTTAGTACACATTACTATAAGTAGAAGTATATAATCTATTTATAATAAGTACATTTTACTAGTAATTGTAGTACAAAATATTCAACTTTTAGTATACATTACTATAAATGATATTACATACAAGTACATTTTACAAGCAATTGCAATACAAAACATTCAACCTTTCAGCGCACATTAGTATAAGTGGGACTAGAGTGTTCATTCGATACAAACCAAATTGAACTGAATCAAAATTTTGGTTAACCGAAATTTTGGTACACCAAAATATTGTACCAAATAGTGAATCGAACTATTTGGTTCAAATTGGTTAAAATCGAATTTTTTTTCAATTTGGTTCGGTTAAAAATCTAAATACCAAATTTTTCAATTTTTAATATTAATATTAATATTATATATATTAATTTATATTAATTAACAATATATACATTATTAATATATATTAGTATATTAATATAATATATATTGTTAATAAATATTATATTAATGTATATATTAATCCATATATATTAATGCATATTATATTAATTCGATAATTAGGTTCCATTCAGTTAGTTGGTACAAAAAAATCAAAATCGAACTGAATATTGAACCAAAATTTTCAGTTCGATATTCAATACAAATCAAAATTTTGATTTTGGTTCAGTTCGACCGATTTACCGAATTGTGAACACCCTTAAGTGGGAATGTATAATTAAACTATTTATGTAAAGTACAGTTTACAAATTATTGAAACACAAAGTATTCAAACTTTCAATACACATTAGAATAAATAGTAGTATATATGTAAAGTACATTTTATAAGCAATTGTAGTACAAAATATTCAATCTTTCAGTACACATTACTATAAATGATAGTATATAATTTATTTATGTAAAGTACATTTTACACGGAATTGTAGCACAAAATATTCAACCTTCAATACACATTACTATAAGTGGTAGTATATAATCAATTTATGTAAAGTATATTTTACAAGCAATTATAGTATAAAATAAATGTAATTCAATTTATACACTAGATTTCTTGCATATTATACTTCACCTCATCACAACTTTAATAGCACTAATTCTTTAATTGCACAAAGTATATTTCAAAACAATCTCATATATACTTTATTTGTTCAATTTTTGTACTTGATTTTTGATATATTGTACTTTACCTCACTACAATTTTAATGGAAATAATTTTTTTAATTGCACAAAATATATTTCGAAATAACCCTATATATACTTTGTTTGTTTGATTATTGTACTTAATTTTCCATATATTTGTACTTAACCTCACTACAACTATTATAGATTAGTTTTTTAATTGTACAAAGTGTACGTCAAAAATAATATATATACTTAGTTTGTTCAATTTATATACTTGATTTCCTGTATATTGTACTCCACCTCGCTACAATTTTAATAGAACTAATTTTTTAATTGCACAAAGTATACTTTAAAAAAAACATTATATATGTTTTATTTATTCAATCTTTATACTTGATTTTCATTATATTGTACTTTACTATGCTACAATTTTAATTGCATAAAGTATACTTCAAAATAATAATTCTTCAATTGCATAAAGTATACTTCAAAATAACCCTATCTATAATTTATTTGTTCAATCATTGTACTTGATTTTCACATATTTATACTTAACATTACTACAACTATTATAAATTAGTTTTTTAATTATACAAAGTATACTTCAAAATAACTATATATTTTTTATTTGTTCAATTTATATATTTGATTTCACACATATTATACTTTACCTCGCTACTCTAATGTAACACGAGTTTCGTTTCATATTTTTCTTGAGATTAAACAACCAAAATTCTAAAAATGCGTGCAATATTAGTAAGATATAGATACAATCGTGTTAAAGTAGTTAAGAGATGATTATTAGCATTTAACAAATTAAGTGATCATTTGAAACAGTATAAAGTATTCTTATGCATTCAAAGTTGTAAATACAATGAGCATATAACGATTATTTTCGTCCCATCTCCTGTATAAATATTTAGAGCAATTGATGTAATAGCCTCAAAAATATTGTACTTAACCTCATTAAAACTTTAAATAGAACTAATTCTTTAATTGTATAAAGTATACTTCAAAATAACCTTATATATACTTTGTCTATTCGATGTGTGTACTTAATTTTTGATATATTGTACTTCACCTCGCTACAATTCTAATAGAAATAATTATTCAATTGTACAAAATGTATTTCAAAATAACTCTATTTATCCTTGGTTTTTTCGATTATTGTACTTGATTTTCCTCATAATTGTATTTAACCTTACTACAACTATTATATATTAGTTTTTTAATTTTACAAAGTGTACTTCGAAACAACCCTATACATATTTCATTTATTAGATTCATGTACTTGATTTCTTGGATATTATATTTAACATCGCTACAATTTTAATAGAACTAAATTTTTAATTGCACAATGTATACTTCAAAATAATTCAATAGGAAAAAAAAATACTTTTTTCATCTTCGACTTTTAATTTTTTTTCTATATGTTACACAGTTTCAAATTTAGTCCTTTAAGTTAAAAACAAATTGCATATTTAGTTCAAAACTTGCCGAAATTTCATAAAATGACCGAAAATGCTGATATGCCATGCCGAAATTTGTTGAATTTGGGAATTTTTGCTTAATAGGCAAATTTTCAGCTGACATGGCATTTTTTTGTCTTGTTGGAAGAAGCTTTGCTTATTTGGACTTTTGTTAGCAATATTATTGTTAACGTATTATCAATAATATTATTAATAATAATACTAATAATATTAGATAATAATATTGTTATGATTATTGATAATAGTAACATTATTATTCTTATGATTAATTATATTAATAATAATAAAATTAATTTAATATTTCTTAGAATTATGTATTATTATTAGTAATATTATAATAATATTGATAATACTACATATTAAGAATAGAATTAAATTATTATTAATATAATCTTTATTATTAATAATATTACTAATCATATAATTAATATTATTAATTATAATAGCAACACTATTAATGATACTAAAATATTATTAAATAATAATAATAAAAATAATAATAAGATTAATATTAGAATCAATTATATATACATATATATACAAATTTAAGCATATATTTATATTAATAAATATGAATATAAATATATAATATTTAATATGCATATGGCACTTAGAAGCTTGGCTGGGCGCTTAGAAGCATGGCAAGCACTTGATTTAGCCAGGCAGCCATTGAAGGGTTGGGCAGAGGTAAGGGTCGGGCAGGCAAATTTTTTTTTCTTCTCTTTCCTTTTTCTTTTTTTAACTATTAGTTTAGTTATTTCTTTTTCTTTATTATATATAATTTAAAGGAATATATATCATACTGCCAACTAAGCAATAAAAATTAAATAAAATAAGCCAACTAATCTTAAACATGTCAACTATTTTTTTACCAACATGGCAAGAAAAACCTATGTAGGTGCCAACTCATTCAAATCCCCAATTTCAACACCTTTTGGCATACCACATCAACATTTCTGACTATTTTATGAAATTTGGCAGTCTTTCAGACTAAATGTACAAAAAGATTTTAACTTGTAGGACTAAATTTAAAATTGCATAACATATAATACAAAATTGAAAGTCGAAAAATTTTATAAGACGATAAAAATATTTTTTCCTAATCCAATTTATACTTCGTTTGTTCAATATTTGTACTTAATTTTTCGCATATTGTACTAAACCCCATTGCAACTATTATAAACTAACTAACAAATATACAAAGTGTATTCCAAAATAACCACATCTATACTTGATTTGTTATATTTATGTACCTGATTTTCAATATAATATATTTAACCTCACTACAACTTTAATGGAATTAATTCTTCATTTGCACAAAATGTACTTCAAAATAACACCATTTGTACTTCGTTTGTTCTATTTATGTAATTGATTTCCAACATATTCAATGCATCAAAATATTTTGAGCCCATCTTGGATTTCACATTCTCGAATGTAGCTTGAAAATAGTGGGGGGATCAACGAGAGCAAATCTTATTATGTCTTGCTATTGCTACAATCAAATATAGAAAAATTAGTATATATTACCATTTATAGTAATGTGTACTGAAAGATTGAATATTTTGTACTACAATTGCTCATAAAATATACTCTAAATAAACAGATTATATACTACTACTTATAATAATGTGTACTGAAAGGTTGAATATTTTATACTACAATTGCTTATAAAATATATCTTAGATAAACATATTATAGACTACCACTTGTAATAATGTGTACTGAAAGTTCAAATATTTTATATTACGATTGCTTCTAAAATGTACTTTAGATATGCAGATTATATACTACTGATATGGGATAGTCCAACAGGCCCAATAGGCCCTTCTACAAATGAGACAGCCCACGAGACCCAACGTGAAACGGTATAATCTAGTAGGCCCAACAGGCCCAGATTCAGAAGAGTCAGCCCACTAAGCCCAGAGGCAAGTCATTTTAGTCAACCAGTATCGACTCCGTATGCTAAGTCCCGTGGTCGACCCGTATCGACCTGAGGGCCTCCTCCAAAGTCTTGTGATGATAGCCCAGGGGCAAAGTCAGACTGGTCGACTAGTATCGACCCCATATGGTAAGCCGCGCAGTCGACCCATATCGACCTGGAGGCTGCTTCCGAACTCATCATCTAAGCTTGGTCGACATGAATCGACCCTCGATTGCAGATGGGACAAGTTGAACCTTTGCAGCATTATTTACGTGGTAGCAGATGTGACTGCTGCCTACGAATGTAACCGTTTCTACCAATCCTGACAACCCTGCCAACAACTCTAGCAGAGGCGCGCTCCCACTGATG